>LPNX010467561.1:0-11889 GCA_001517045.1 Pseudotsuga menziesii | reverse complement strand
AGTCAACAGGCTTACAGGCAGTGAGAGTAATTGATTTCACTTCCCCTTGCAATTTGTTGCCAGGGCTATCTAATTTTAACTGACAACTAGGAGACTTGCCATCACTTTTCTTCCTAAACCTTTTTCTGCGAGAATCTCCCTTCTGGGTAGTTACGGGTTTTCTCTTGCGTTTTCGTTCCATCGATTCTTCTTCTTCGAAACTCTCATTTTCTTCGCTCTCATTGTCATCGAAACCGACCACATTATTCACATTTTTACCCCAATCTTCATCAGAGTCGTCATCCCCTGAACTTTCATCCCCAATCTTCATCAGAGTCGGTCAAGAAAACTAACAGAGAACCGATTGTTTCAAAGGACGTTCAATAAACTGATTGAGGAAGATTCATAACGCCATTGAAGCATAATTTCGAGGGAGATCCCGATGAGGGTTGTCGAGATTGTGACTAGAGGCGTACCAACCTGATGACAAAACCCTGATATTACTGGGGCTAACTCCTTGTGGATGAATTTTGGCGGGAAGCACTATTGGTTGATAAAAGATTAATTTTCTTATTTTCATAGAGAATGGTGTATTTGTATGGAGAAAAAAGTACTAATAATTATGTAAATTGATAGTATAATATTGAAGGTTCATGATCTATATTCTTCTTTGGATGTAAGGTATCTCGTAAGAGAAGTTATGATAAGCTTTGTCATGTTAGAAAAAAAAAAAATACAAAACTAGTAAATGTTTTTTATTGTTTCAATAATAATTCAATAAATAGTGTGACCTTCTACTTGTCTTAACTAATTTATTGATACCTTATCTATTGTTAATCAATTTAATTGTACTATATCTACTATATTTCAATTGTACTATATCTACTATATTTCAAATAGTATGTGAAGTGCTTTACAAACTATCCTACTAACCAAACATATATGTAAACCATGTATTAACATTGGAATTTGAGGAGGAGTTTAATATAGGTATATTTGTATAGTTATTATCAAATATATAAGCCATAGCTCACCGTTAGGACATTGTCATAGATAATTTGGTGTCAACAATGGAGTTGTGACACATGAGGAGGTTTACAAATTACTAGGTTCTAGGCGTGTTTGAATCCATGTGCACTCTTAGAATTTAGTAAAATGTAGAAATTTATTGTCAAAATTGTAATTTTTCATTGCCGAAGATCCACAACTAAAAATGACCAAATAAATGACCAATTGTTATGTGGTCATTTTTAGTCTAGATATCCCGTGACCAAATTTGGTCATTTATCTTAGTCTTTTTTAGTTTAGTTTTATCCCGTGACCAAAAGTGGTCATTTATCTTGGTCTTTTTTAGTTAGCCCAATTAAATTTATCAATTTTTGTCAGTTATCCCTTGAAAAAAATTGTGGTGACCAAAATTTTTGGTCTCCTGGTCACTAATCTCTCATTTTGCACTAGTGCCCCTTGGGGAGCACCAGTAATTTTGGTTAAAAAGAAAGACGGAACTATGCGACTCTGCATAGATTACCTCCAGCTCAATAAAATGACAATCAAAAATAGGTATCTGTTGCCCCGCATAGACGATCTGTTTGATCAGCTGCGCGGAGCTACGGTGTTCTCTAAGATAGACCTGAGATCAGGCTATCATCAGGTGAGAATTAAAGAAGAGGACATATTCAAGACAGCTTTCAGAACTAGGTATGGACATTACGAAATTGCCGTAATGCCATTCGGGCTTACTAATGCCCCAGTCGTCTTTATGTGTGTAATGAATAACATAATGCATAAATACTTAGACAAGTTTGTTGTCGTATTCATCGATGACATCTTGATCTATTCTAAAAATGAAGAGGAACATAAAGAACATTTGCAGATAATTTTACAAGAACTGCGAGAGCAACAGCTCTTCGCGAAGTTCAGTAAGTGTGATTTTTTCAAGGATGAAATCCAGTACTTAGGTCACGTGGTGACTAAGGAAGGGATTTCAGTTGATCCTGAAAAGATCAGGGAAATTGAAGAGTGGCCAGTACCAAAAGACGTAACAGATGTTAGGTCTTTCATGGGAATCACTGGTTATTACTGGATATTCATAGAAGGCTTTTCAAAAATAGCCAACCCAATCACTTCCTTGCAAAAGAAAGGCAAGAAATTCGATTAGAATGTAAAATGTGAAGAAAGCTTTAAGAAACTAAAAACTTTATTAACAACTGTGCCTATTCTAAGAATAGCTGATCCCAATAAGGATTTCGTGGTTTGTACCGATGCTTGTAATGACGATTTAGGCGGAGTACTATCTCAGGATGGGCATGTCATTGCCTATGAGTCCAGGAAGCTGAAGATCCATGAAAAGAATTATGCCACGTATGATTTGGAACTAGCTGTTGTTATTCATGCCTTAAAAATGTGGCGACACCACTTAATAGGCAGAAAGTTTACCTTAATGACTGATAATAAGGGTTTAAAATACCTTTTAGATCAGCCTAACTTAAATGCAAGGCAAGCCAGATGGCTAGCCTTCCTAAGTGAATACGATTTCGAAATTCAACACATAAAGGGAAAAGAAAATAAAGTAGCTGATGCTTTGAGCAGAAATGCAAAATTGAATTTTACAACAGAAATTAGTACTTATAATTCTAATTTAAATGAAAAGCTAATTGAAGGGATAAAATTTGATGAAATTTATCAAAAATTACAAGCTACAGCTAAGGAAGCACCCACAAAAAGTTTAATTAAGGGTTATAGTTTAAATAAAGATGGATTTTTATTGTTTAAGGACAGACTGTATGTGCCAAATGTGTCTAAAATTAAATTACTGATTCTGGATGAAGTGCATAAAACCCCTTATTTAGGGCATCCAGGCTACCAGAAGACTGTCACCATGTTGAGAAAATATTATTTCTGGCCTAATATGAAATCTGAAGTAGCTGAGTATATAGCTAGATGTTTGGACTGTTAAAAAGTAAAGACAGAACATCAACATCCAGCTGGGTTATTGCAACCTTTGCCTATTCCTAATTGGAAGTGGGAAATAATCAGCTTAGATTTCATTACTGGATTACCCAGAAATCAAAATCAGAATGATTCAATTATGGTGGTAGTGGATAAATTAAGTAAAGCAACACATTTTATTCCTATTAAAACCACTTTTAAGGCTGCAAATATAGCAGAAATTTTCTTAAAACAGATTTTTCGCCTACATGGTGTGCCGAAGGTTATTATTTCAGACAGGGATCCTAAATTCACAAGGAATTTATGGAAATCCTTGTTTAAAGGATTAAACACCACTCTGAATTTCAGCACCTCTTTCCATCCTCAGACGGATGGACAAACTGAAAGAGTTAATCAGGTGTTGGAGGATCTGTTAAGAATGTATGTCAAGGATCAGCCAGGTAAGTGGGAGGATTACTTGCATTTAGCAGAATTTGCATACAATAACAACTATCAATCATGAGCTAAGTTCAGTCCTTTTGAAATTCTGTATGGATGTAAATGTAACACTCCTATCTCCTGGAATAATCCAGTAGATAGATTAGTGTTGGGACCCGAATTACTAAAGGAAATGGAACAGATTGTAAAACAAGTGCACGAGAACTTGAAGGTTTCCTAGGATCGGAAAAAGATCCAAGCAGATTTAAAAAGAACTCCTAAAGAGTTCCAGGTGGGTGAGCATGTGTTCATAAAGGTAAGACCAAAGAAGAGCTCCCTAAGATTGGGGAGTTGTGCAAAATTAGCACCACGTTACTGTGGTCCATTTGAAATCTTATCTAGAGTTGGTCAAGTAGCATATCAGCTAGCGTTACCACCTAATTTAAAAGTAAACAATGTTTTTCATATTTCTGTTCTGAAAAAGTATGTTCATGATGCTACTCATGTGATTGATTGGAACGTTGTACAGGTAGAACCAGAAGGGGAGGTTCTGGTGGAGCCGGATTGTATCCTCGGGAGGAGGGAGATTACTCTGCGGAACCGTACAATTGGACAGCTGAAGGTGCAATGGAAGAACCTTACTCCTGAAGAAGCTACTTGGGAACTGGAAAGTAAGATGCGGGAAGCATACCCGAATCTGTTCCAGGAGGTTCATGAGGAAGAACAATAAGTAACATCAAGGACAATGTTACATTTTAAGGGGGTGTGTATGTCACATGCCCCAATTTTGTAAAATTATGTAATTTGTTTTATTATATTTCTGATACATTATGTTAAACTTAATCCTAAGTAGGGATTGATGACTCAGCAGAGTCAACAGTAATGGAGTGTAATTCAGAATATTTTATTATTAATAAATAAATTATGGAGACAACAGCATGGGAGAGCTGTTAAAAGAGGTTACTGGTCAAACTGGTGGATGGAACTAGGTGGCAAGGCAAAAGACAAGTGGCAGCATCCTCAAACACTTCCTAAGTTGCAGGTGGCAACTTCCCTATATTTGGGGTCATGATTCCCCAAGAAAGTGGAATCAGAGCAGGTGCCTCATTAAATGATAGTTAACCCAACAAAGACCTAGGCAATCTTTAAAAGTACTCAATGAAGAGAGCTCAGGCTACTCATATTTTATTCCAGAGAGAATTCATTCAGGTGAATGTTATTCAGGAATTTCATTGAGGAAAGAGGGAAAAACAGTAAGGAAGTGTTTTGAGTGGATTGCTGCAGTAACTTGATTTTTATTACAGCTATTTGGGCTGAGAGAACTGACTGATAGTTCTGAGTTAATACTGAGTTGAATACTGGTATCTGAATTGCTACACCTAGTTCCAGCCAGGGACACCAGAGCAAGCTCGGGGGTCCGGAGAAGTCGTTGTCTGAGCGCTCTCCAGGAGTTGGTAGGGAGGAACAGCTTCCCATTGCTGTTGTTGTCCACAGCTTAAACAGGTTCTGTCATTCATTTCTTTATGTTTTCTGAGTATGAATGGATGAATGTTATGTTTATTTATATGTCTGAGTAATTAGTTAATTTCAGTAAAGTTAGTATCTCAGAATATCAGTAGTTAAACCTATTAGTAGCCACTGTGTTTTTCCACATATGGTATCACTAGACCGTACTCTAGCACAATATCTCAGTGTTGAGAAATAGTATTCTTCTGAACTGAGTTTCCTATTTTACTTGCAGTTATTACAAGTGTTTTTTTTTACAAATTCATGAGTTATCTTTCTACAGTCTTAAAACTATTCTAGTACTGTATCTTTGTTTTCTGGAAAAGAATAGCTGTAAAAATGAAAAGATAGAATAAGTATCTTTGTAGTTTAAGTTATGATTGTTATCTTCTATTTTAAAAAGGATTTAACTTATAGAGTTAAAATAAAAACATTACCGAGAGAAGGACATAATTATTTATCTGTTACTTATCTATTTGATGATACAGTTAAATTCTATCAGTAATAGTCTGCATTATAGCAGAGAATGCAGTTATCCAAATTACTGTAACTGTAATGCCACGACCCCTAATCCCTTGTGGGCAGAATAGAGTAGCAGTTTTCTCCTGCAAGACGCCATTACACAGCCATGTGTTAATTTTTGTTTGAACTGCAAAAGATTTATAATATCATGTCAATAACTACTGTAATATTAAAGTAAATAGAGCAGTGTTTACCTTATATATTAATAACCCTCACAGTGAAGCCACGACCAGTCCAAACGTTGACCCTGTCAAACGATGGTCAAAGATTGGTGTAACTTCATTCAACCTCTGAAGCAAAAAGGAGACCCCAGCGACACGACGGGGAGTACAAACCCTACAGTCACAACACTCTTTTATCATTATCCCATGACGAGCGAACAGCACCAGTCACGCTACTAAGAGGATAATCTTTCACTCAGAGCAAAGAAAGGTAGACAGTTACCCAAGCTGGGTTAAACCAAACAATGGAAATTCTACAAAGGCAAGGAGCCAGTTTATATTCAATCTAACCACTCTCACAGTGCGGTAACCGAGCTCGAGAGGAGCTGGAACAACAGGAGAACAATGGCGGCAACTCCACAGCAAAATAATCCAGAAGAGCCTGCAGAGAGGCCAAAGGCCCGAGAGAAAAGGGAGAATGGCGATTTAGGGTTCAGTCAACCTTTATATAGTGCCAAAGTATGGTTGTCATGCAACCACGTATCACTTTTAATAATTGGTATCCATTTGGTTATCTTCCTATAGTCCACAACACTCGATTGTTGTCACAACTCAATCATCGTTTGGAGGTTTTTAAACCATAGTATTCCCTGCATATGATTGGCATCCACGCAACGTTAGTCCTTTATAAATATAAACCATGCATGTTATATATCGGTTTCCCTATAGTCTTGTATGCATAAGAATCAAGGTAAGTTTGTATTCAAAGGATTATAAAATCATAGATTATGATTACGGTTTAGTTGTTGTAATACACAACCATAACTTTTTTAAATCATAGAATATGGTTATTGTATAGCATAGTGCACATAAGCATAGAGTTTGTTTAAGTGTTTAAGAATTATAGAATATTAGATTATAGTTATAGTTTAATGACTATAGTCCACAACTATGATTTCAACCATTTGGGTTTTCAAAAAGAAGGTAACAAACATTTTACTCTTTGAAGTATATACAATTAATGGTGTTTCTATTATGATTTTCATAATTTGATTTGGTTTGTCCTAGTACTTAATTTAGATACTTTGGATAAAGAGATAACATTCTTTGGTGACAAATAGACCTTGTCATGCTCTAAAACTCAGGATTTATATGGGACTTCATAAGTAAGGTAAAATAGATAACTTGTTTCCTCTTTCTATCTTCTTTGTTGTTAAATATGGTTTTGAAATATCTTAAAAAGTGATCAAA
Organism: Pseudotsuga menziesii; assembly: GCA_001517045.1. NCBI lineage: Eukaryota > Viridiplantae > Streptophyta > Pinopsida > Pinales > Pinaceae > Pseudotsuga > Pseudotsuga menziesii. The sequence continues at coordinate 5,104 of LPNX010467561.1, read as the reverse complement.
TGAGATGAGTCTAGGACTGGTTCTAATAGTATTTGGTTTTCAACCTACTGGTACTCTTGGAATGAGTTCAACATTCTAGAAGAATGCAACTCTTAAATTATTAAGAAATACTTGTTTCGCATAAATGCTTAAGTAAGAAAAATATGGATCGACATTAGTAATATTTTATCAGTTGAAATTCTGAAACAAGATGCAGTCTAAACTTGGAATATTATTGTGTCTTTGACTAACAGAAATAAACATGTGATGTTATGATCTTTCTACCTTGCTAGCTGTTAAGTAAAGAAGTAATTATTGCGTTCTTATACCTATCTTCAGTATGGACATGTAATAATTTTCATACAAGTAGACTTATTAAAATCTATGTATAGAATTCAATTTCTTTAGTATTAAGTCTCAAGGAAAATTTAGTAGAACAGTACCTCGAAAAACATGGTAATTCTGTCTAGCATGTGCATACTGTTACTAATCAAATTGTATGCAGTAAACTGTACTGTAAACTTCTGAGACTTGTTCACATCGAACCATACCTCTTACCTGTATACCTATAATAGAAGGAACTGCTGTGTTAGCTTGAAAGCTAAGTAAGCCCTGCCCTTCACGACAAACCACCTTGTGTCGTAAACAGAAAAACAATTAGTAACTGAAAAAAAAAAATTGATCCTTAAAGAACAGATTAAATAAATAATCTTTCAGTTACAATTCTAATAGCATAAACTAATCAAACAGTTAAGGAATGCATTTAATGTGATTATATGTTATTTTAAAAGTTTTAAATTTTTTGAAATTTTTTGGGTTGTGACATACAATGTCTCTTATTTTTCTTTCCTAACCTTTGTTAGGCATTGATACCCATTCTTCGTTCACAACTTACCTAGTCATGGTTCCCAAATCCAACTTGGAGGTTAATGATGCCCTATAGTGGTCATCATATGTAGTGGTTTGATGACTCTTTCATGGTTATTGAGCCTAAAAACCAACATTTGGAGTTGGATTCTAATGTTTCCCTCCCTTGACTATGATCAATGACCAAAGACCCATCCACGATGCTCGAGATCTTATGTACACACTAGTGTATATACTATTTATATACACTAGTGTATATATACTGTATGTACACTCTAAATACTATATTATATTTTAGTGCATATACATTAGTGTATATTCTAAACTATATACACTAATGTATATATACCATATGTACGCTCTAACTAATGTATTATATTCTAGTGCATATACATTAGTGTATATTCTAAACTATATACACTAATGTATATATACCATATGTACGCTCTAACTAATGTATTATATTCTAGTGCATATACATTAGTGTATATTCTAAACTATATACACTAGTGTATATACTAGTTATATATATTGGTGTATATATTGTACTATAAAATAGACATATACACTAGTTTCATTGAAGTCCTAATAGACATATACACTAGTTCCATAGACATAACATGGCTTTCAACCATGGTTTTTGTGGTTAACAAGGGACTTAGCTCTCCTTTGAGTTTGGAGTCACCCCCTATAGATATTTCACATTGATAAGGACAAATTCCATGGATACCTATTACAAATAAACTATAGTACAAATAGAGAGGACATTCTTATTATATGGATATGGATATGCCATGTATAATTGATCTCCACAAGGATAATATAGATAGGGTGTATAATTGCTCTCCATACATTGTTCAGATTCAACCATATGTTAGATTAAAAAAAATCTATCAATGAGATGGTTCTGTTTGATTCACTAGTTTTTCCATTTTTTGTTGTTCTACAACCATGTTGAATAATAGTTCTAGATGATTTTCCATTCTTTTGTAAGTTCCTCCTCCGAGGGAAAAATAGATGGTCTCGAAATAAATCAAACAAGGATGGAGCTAGCCTAAATACATGCTAACAAAGTACTAATTGGAATTTTACCCTAAATTACTATTATGAATATGTCTCTAGGATGATAGTAGGCTATAATGACCTAGGCTTAATGAAAAAGGCCCTAACCAAACTGAAACTTTAAGTCTATAAATGACTTGGATTGAATCCAAGTGACTTGGAACTAATGCTTGATACTCTTCTAGTGCATTATTATTTCCTTGGAAATATGTCTTTGGCTAAATTTTTTTGTCTCCCGTGTAAACGTTATTGTTTTTTATTACCAAAACAACAAATAATTTTCTTACAAATCTAGTAAGGACATAATGTTGGTTTATAAAACAACTTCAGAGTGGTATGTTAGATCATCTTCTAGCAAAATTCTGAAAGTTTATAGGTGCAATATATACACTAGAACTTTATTGTTAATCTTTAGTACAATATATACACTAGTGTATATAACTAGTAAATAAACTAGTGTCTATATTGGTTTTATACACTAATGTATATATTGGTTATATACACTAGTGTATAGTAAGTATATACATTGGTATATATACTAGTTATATATACTAATGTATTTGTTGGTTATATACAGTAGGTATATGTACCTTTGTAACATCCATTGTCAAGAATCCTAGAGGAATGTTGAATGGTCTATCAATTATTAATGATCCTCAAATTGACCACTCCAAATCAAATAGTACAACTCCAATCAAAGTTCACCTTCACCCGAAAAAGCCAACTAAATCCTCACCATTCCTTCACCCCAAAAATCCAATTAAATCCTCACCATTTCTTCACCTCCACAAGATTATGTTTTGGTGGAGGTTAGTCATTTGAATTTTGAATGATTGATTGTTTTCCATCCATTTCTTATTTTCATGATGGAATAGTTGCAAATTGATTGAATCTTTCCATGCAACAAATTTAATTTCATGGACCCACAATCATCCCTTCATGTGAATATCAATGCGAAAATTTGAGTTGTAGTTTGTCCAGCCTCAATTACATTCAATTTATTTATTTCTAGTAGTCTTTAATTAATTAGGTAGGTGACTTAAAGCAAGAAAAGAGAATCATAGAATTTAAGAAGAAAGTTTCAAGAGAAAACAAGAGTATATGCTTTGGGTCATTCCCAAGAGGAGGAGGGGAGCAAAGAGAACCTGGTGGAGCATAGAGAGGTGTGACCCAAGATCAAACTATGTAAGGGTTATAAGTGTAAGAAAATCGTAGTATCCAAGCTATGGTTGAGATCAATTGGCCTAAAGAGTTGAATGTTTGATATAATGCTAAAAACAATGGAGGCCATAGTAATGTAAACTCAATTTGTATTTTCATTAGTAATACAAATTGTTGTTTAATGAAGAATCCCTTATCCTAAACAAATTGTTGTTTGATGAAGAATCATATAAATGGGTGATAATGGTAATTCCATGAATATGTGTTACTCTTCTATACGTTTTTTTGGCAAAAAACATTAAAAAAAATATCTATAACATTTTAAATTGTAGTACATCTTCTTACCTTTATACTTAAATTTATTTTTGAAAAACAATATTTTTTATTTAATAGCTTAAATCTATGTTTTATTTGGACTATATCCTTAAAAAATAAAAAATGTATAAGAAGATAACAACATGCTTTTATGGGCCATAATGTTTTTGGGATGAAATCATTTTTCTACTTATCATAAACGTATTCTACATAGAACATTAAGGGCCTATATATTTTTTAGTCATAAATAATGTTCTTAATTTTTTTTTATTGAATTAATTAAGAAACCTAATTGTTCTATTAACACCTTTTTGTATGAATAATTTTTTAATCTAATACTAATACCATAATTTTTTGGAAGCAAACATGGTTGAATTGGACTATAATTTTTTGCTAAAGAAATTTACAATACAATTGTAACATTATGTTTTGGAAACAAAACATCCTTGAAGTAAACCATGATTTTTGGCATATATATATATAAGAGAGAGAGAAAACAAGAATAATAAAATAAAAATAGAAAATTGCAATGAAATTCTCTTTCTTTACATACATACATATAAGGTAAAAGTATATTTAATGTTGAATTCAATAATTGATGATGTAAATTTTGTTTGTAGAATTTTTGTAATTATTTCTTTTAGTGAAGATGAAAATTTATAAAGATTGTACAAAACTAGATCATTTACTCTTCTATGGAATAAAACCTTTAAATTAAAATCTTTATTGAAATTGGATATTTAAGGGAGAGTTTGTTTTGGAATTGTTGTTGAATTCAAAACTAACTAAAGAAAATATATAAAATCTCAATGGAAACTTCAAATTCATCCAAAAATTATAACACATATTTACAATTAAAAAAGGTTTATTCTTTACATTAATACACGACTATTATTTAAAAAATCCATTAATGGTATTTAATAGTCTTAAAGGTTATTGAAAATACTTTAAAAGAAATTATATATTTAGATAGATGACCAAAATATGACATTTTGGTGTTGGTGTTTTAAAAAAGTTTATTTTTTACTTTAATTAAGAACACAGCCATTTTTTAACTTTTTGCATTAAAAAAATTGATAATAGCATTTAATAGTTACTAAGGCTATTGAAAGTACTTTAAGCAATTACATATTTAGATAAATTATGGATATATGATATTTTGATGTCGTTTTTCTCAACATGAATATGTTTCTTTGTCTTCAATAGCATTTTCAAAAATAGAGTTTTCTATGCTGTGAAGTAAAATTTTCAAAAATAGAGTTTCCATTGTTATAGAAGATATATAGTTTTCTTCTGCTTTTTTTATGTAGAGAAAAAAAAATTCAAAATTATATAAATTAATTTAAAATATAATAATTTACGAATATATATTGAATTCCTCAATTTTATTATTTAAAATTAATAAACTAAAATGCCACCAAATAAACATCAATAACCCACAAATTAATGCTACATACTACAATTACTAATTATAAAATGTAATCTTTAAAAAAAATATTGTAAGGAGAATCATTACAAGATTCAAGTAAACATATTTAAATAAGTATAGCATATTTATTCAAAATATTAAAGAACACAAATTCATTGTTTCTTATCTAAAACAATATTCTATATAAAATTAAAACATATTTATATCAATTTGATATATAATTATATTAATATATTTAAAATTAAAATCAAAATATGTTAATAATAATTTATATATATTTATTATAATATG
>LPNX010467559.1:0-69736 GCA_001517045.1 Pseudotsuga menziesii | reverse complement strand
AGATTTTAAGTCTCACTTTGAATTAGGGGATAGAGTGTGTGCATGTGAGGTTGTGAATCCTAAAATAACAATAGCAATGAATGAAAAACTTTGGAAAACTTTGAAAAACTTTGAAACAACTTTGAAAATTTTGAAACAACTTTGCGAACCCTTTTTTTTTTTTTTAAATCAACAATGCTAAAAATTTTCTGAACAATGCTGTAAATAAAGGACAGAAATGGCTGTACGGCTGCAAGTGGGACAGGTGGCTGTGCAGATGCAGGAAAAAAGGGGGGCAAAGTAGCTGGGTTTCGGCGCAGAAACTAGGGCAACAAAAATGTTCGCGGACCGCAGGTTGGAAGGCAACAGTCGCGCGTAGATCGCGGGTTTAGAAGAAACAGGCGCGGTCTAGGTCGCGGGTTTCGGGCTGACAGCGGCGGTCGGAGCGCGCCTGTGTAATGAATAGGCGCGGTCGGATCGCGACTGTGGGCGGACAAAACGCGGTCGGGGCACAGGACAAGAGGCTGACAGCGGCGAACTGGTCGTGGGTTAGGGCTTTAAAGACGCGGTCGGAGCGCAGTAAACAAGGCTGACAGCGGCGACCTGGTCGCGGATTTGGGCCTGAAATGTGCAATCAGGGCGCAGTAAACAAGGCTAACAGCGGCGAACTGGTCGCGGGTTTGGGCCTGAAAGGTACGATCGGGTCGCAGTAAACGAGGCGGACAGCGGCGATTTGGTCGCGGGTTTGGGCCTGAAAGGTACGATCAGGTCGCGGTTGCGGAAGGAAAAACGCGGCTTCCGGCGGCCGAAAACGACAGCCGAAAGTATAGTACGAAAAGAAAATAACAGTAAAAAGAAACAGCGGAGTCGCCAAAACTGTAGCTAGGGTTTTCACCCTAGCTTGTGCTGATGAGCACCTACTAAGGAATCTGGAATCCTTAGTAGCAGTTCAATGAAACAAAAATAAACTGAAAAGTAAAAAAGCTAAGCTAAAGCAGTAAAAATAAATAACAGGAAGTAAAAGACAATAACGAAATGTGTAATGGTGTGTTTTATTAGTATTACCTCCAATGTGGAGGTTGGTGGAGTCTGTTGCGCTGGTCCGATGTCGGTGGCTCCGAGCTCCGAGCTGCTCCTTCTCCTTCTCCGATGGTGGAAAATAGGCAAAAAGGGGTCTCAATGATGGAAGTAGCTTGATGGTAAGCTAGGGTTTCACGAGATGTTTTGGCAGAGTAAGGATGCTATGACTGTGGATGTGAAATGAGGGGTCTCCACCACTTATTTATAGTTTTTTAGTGGTGGAATGCTAGCCCATGGTTTTTGGAAACCATGTGGTTTAGGGCAGCTTGTTTAGGGTTTTTGCTGTTTTAGGGTTTCCTCCTTTTTCCTCATTATTTTTATTCCTTTTCTTCCCTTTTGGGGATTTTTGCTATTTTTAGAGGAATTTTGGTTATTTTTGGAGGAAAAAAGGGGTTTTTTGGCCTTTTGGAGGCTTTTTAGATGGTTTTATGGCCTTTTGGAGGCATTTTAGGCCCTTTGGAGGCTTTTTAGTGGGATTTTCAGGGAAATATGGTAGGCAAATGGACGAATGAGCCATGAAATGGGGTAGATGAGGTAGTTAACCATTTTTGGGTGTTAACAATAAGTAGGAGTTCGCGTATTATGGGACAGGGTACATATGGCTTCGGAGGTGGAGCCATATGGGTTCTGTCGGGTCTGGAGGTTGACCTCATCGGAGGACATCATCAACAAGTGGTGGGTACCTGAGTCAATCATGGGTTGATCAGGAGCAGTGTAAGTGATTTGTTGTTGGGTTGTCGCGTTGGCTTGAGGGGGAGCCAACGGTTGAGTGTTCACTACGCCTTGGGTTGGTAAGGGGTTTTGCAACACCAAGGGTGGCTGCTGAGGTTGTGGGGGGTTGGGTGGTGCTTGAGGAGCCACCTGCCCTTGGCGGTGGGCATCGTTAGCCCAAAGTTGCCGAACGCGCTCCATGTGGGGGCAAACATGTGTGGAGTGGCCATAGACCCTGCAAATATAACAAGGATAGTTTGTTCGCAAATTTCGGCCCCTGCCGCAGTTTTGTTGGCCCTAGTTACGTTGGTTGTTCTGGTTTGGCTACGGGTTTTGTTGGGTGTAAACTTTCCCTTGGGAAACAGGTGGATTCTGAGGTTGTGCAGGTGCAGGAGCAAGCTGCGGTGGATGATATGTAGGTGGAGGCTGCGTAGGTGTAGCAACTTGAGGGGGTTGCTGATAGTGTTGTGGAGCGGGTTGTGGGTTTTCCACAGGGGCTGCATGTGGCTGATAATAAGCGGGTTGGGCTTGTGAAGGTGCAGGAGCTGGTGCAGCCTGCTGGTGGTAGTAGGGTTGAGGTGTAACCGGGGAAGCGTAGGCGGGAATCGTAGGGCCGAAACATTGAGGTGGATATGAGGGTCCATGGGAATGGTGGTGATGTGGCATGGGGGCATACGAGTTGGGTGCGCCAGACTATGAGGTAGCCCACAAAAAGTCAAGGCTAGGGGTAGGACATGCTATGGAAAATGGTTGAGGATGCGTAGAGACACGGCCAATGATGCCGTCGGCAGCGTGGGATTCCCCCGGCACATCGGGCTGGGAGGTATCGCCGCGAGGGGCGTCAGGTATTATGGTATAAAGATAACCCTACTGGGCGTAAATGAGATCGAACTGTTGGGATTTAAGGATAGCCTCTTCCTCAGACTGGGGTCGTTCGGATGCAACATCCTTAGCAATGATAGGAAGGAGGGATTTAAGGAACCAATCTAGAAAGATCTGGTCATCTAACTTGATTTTGCATAGGATACGGCGTCGACGCCATTCATGAATGTGGTCTATGATGTGGATAGCCGTATTCTGTCTACATGATAGTAGGATTTCAACGCCTGCGTCATAGCGGACAGGTAACTGGAAGAACTGGAGGTAGGTCGAGGCCAGGGAAGTAAAGGTGGCATGGGTTCCGTGGGGTTGTTCGATATACCACTTGGCAGCAGAGCCAATGAAAGTGCGCTGTAATAAATGGAGGCGAATATAGTCGTCTACTATGGAGTTGGAGGAACACCATAGATGGAAGGACATGATATGGTTTTGTGGGTCCTCACCTGCCTTTCCCTTGAACTTAGGGATGTCGGAAGGGAGCTTGGTGGGCATGTGAGGCCACGCAGGGTTGTGTCGGATGGGGTCGTTGGTTAATCTGGCTAGGTCAGGCAGGTTGAGGCTAGCCATGAATGGAAAACTGGACGAAGGATGTGCCACGGTAGTAGGTTGAACCAAGTTGGGGCCGATGCCCCCAAGTGGAGGGGTCATGTGAGGGAGGTTGCCCCCAAGTGGGGGAACTATGGTGGTATAGGACGGACCTGCACCACCAGGGGTGGTATGAGTCACTAATGGAGTGGAGACGGGTATTCCCACTGCGGGAATCGGTGTTGTAAGGGGAACAGTAGAGGGGGCCCCCGTGGAGGGCATACCTAAAGTAGGTGTGGTACCGGGTGTCATGGTGGATGTGCCACCAACGGTCCCTACCAAGATGGGAGTGGGAGTCATGCCAGCCATGGGGCTAGTAGGAGCAGTGTAAAGAGGGTTCTCAAACTCTGGCTCAGAATCAGAGGTAAAATAAGGGGCGTCAGTATCTGGTGACGGAGTCCGATGTCGCTGACGAGTGGAGTCAAGTGACAAGGCTCAAGATCTGTGTCGATGACGAGTGGTGTCAAGTGAACCGTGCTGTGGGGGCTCGCCTCTGAGGCGTCGAGAATGTCTCAGGGACTCAATGGTGACAACTGGTTTCAAAGCTATGTGGGTTGAGGTAGGTACAAAACAGCTCAAAAAACTCTAATGCAACCGAGTGTGCAGAAGGAGAGCTCAAAAAATGGGGCGCTCAGGCCAACAACAACTCAAAACACCCACTGTAACTGCGTGCTACAATAGGCGGAGTATCAACAGAAATGGTCAGAATACCAAAAAAGCAGGTTGCCTACAAAAATAAAAAACGGTGGACTCACTAGACCAAAAGGAGGTAAGGGAGCATGCAAACACCTAACTAGTAGTATTATAACTCAACTAGACATATCCTCTGCAAGGTGATGAAATCCAAGTCAGACAATATGAAGAGGAAATTCAAGTGGCTAAAGTATCCCCCTACTGGGAGGGACACCGGGTAGTCAAATCCTAGAAGAATGGCAACTAAGATACCCCGTTCATGACACGTCCAGAAAGGTAAATATGCTGCTTGGTCCTTTAGCCTCAATACCCCTATACAAGAATATCCCGAGAATTGCGAAAGGTATCCCTTCAGTTACTGAATGGAGTTTGGTATTCCACTCAGACCTCCGGAACCAATCTCACGACTTCAACCCTCCTGAGGGAGAGGCCCTCTGATAAACCGGTTGTGACCGTGTCAAAAAATACTAAGGGATTTTGGTTCCCTAATGGACAACAACTATGTCTCAAGTGTAAATAACTGAGGGGTGTTATTGGAAGCCTATCCCCCCGATCCTACCTAACTATAAAAAAAAAATTATGTTCCCCAAGTGGGGTTAGAATGTTGGTTGAGTTAAGTAGTTTTTAAGTCTCACTTGAATTAGGTGACAGATTGTGTGCTTGTGAGGTTATAAACCCAAAAAAGAAGTGCCAGGGCGACTTCGTAAATATCAATAACATTGAATTAAAAAATTTTACCATGCAAGATTATCTGAATAAATAATACTAAAATTTTTTAAAAACTTCGGTAAAGGGGGACACAGATGGCTGTAGAGCTACAGGTACAACAGGTGGCTGTGCAAGTGCAGAAAATATGGCAGCAAAAGGGGGCTGGGTTCAAAAAGCAACAACAAGCGCAAAAAATCCAGATCGTGGGTTTTAAGGAAACTGTCGCGGTCAAATCGCGGGTTTCTGGACAGCAGACGTGGGCGGACCGCGGGTTTCTAGACGGCAGACGCGGTCAGGCCGCGGGTTTGAGGAAAACAGGCGCGGTCGGGTCGCGGGTTTCTAGAATGCAGGCGCGGGCGAACCGCGAGTTTGAAGGCAACAGGTGCGGTCGGGTCGCGGGTTTCTGGAAGGCAGGCGCGGGCAGACCACGGGTTTGAAGGCAACGGGTGCAGTCGGGTCGCGGGTTTATGGAAGGCAAGTGCGGGCGGACCACGGGTTTGAAGACAACAGGTGCGGTCGGGTCGCAGGTTTATGGAAGGCAAAGACGCGGTCGGACCGCAACTGTGAAGGAAAAAGCGGCGGTTTACATCGGCCGAAAATGACAGCCGAAAGGACAAAATGGAAAATAAAATAACTAAAAAAGCCAGCGGAGTCGCCAAAACTGTTGCTAGGGTTTTAGCCCTAGCTTGTACGAATGAGTACCTACTAAGGACAATGGATTCCTTAGTAGCAGTTCAATGATATGTGAATTAAAAGCTATAACTGAAATCAAAAGCTAAATCTAAACAAGTTAATTAAGCAAAACAGTAAAGAGTAAAAAGTAATTTTGTATTAATCTGACCTTCAATGTGAAGGTTGGTGAAGCCCTTTGCGGTGATCCGAGTCGCTGGCTCCGAGCTTCAAGCTGCTTCTTCTCTTTCTCCAATGGTGGAAATGGGCCAAAAGGGGCTCTCACGGTGAAAGCAGCTCAATGGTGAGCTGGGATTTCAAGAGCAATTTTGGCAGAGGCAGGATACTTGTGATTGTGGATCTTGTGGATCTTGTGAGGATCTTATTGGGGATATGGACCCTTGATGATAGATGTGAAATAATGGGTCTCCATCACTTATTTATAGTTTTGGAAACCGGTTTAGGGTTAGGGTTTCAGCTGTTTAGGGTTTTTTCCTCCTTTTCCTCATTATTTTATATTTTTTCTTCCTTTTTGGAGAAATTTTGGATATTTTTGGAGGAAAAGAGGGTTTTATGGCCTTTTTGGAGGCATTTTAAGCCTTTTGGAGTTTTTAGATGGTTTTATGGTAGGAAAATGGACAAATGAGCCATGTAATGGGGTAGATGAGGTAGTGAACCCTTTTTGGGTGTTAACACATACTATAACTCTTCTTGAGTATCGATAGTCTCCAAGACTTTGAACATGTATCTTCTCATGTGGATTCTCTCCACAAGATATCAAATCCCCTAAATGCATGAGTCATGTACAAATTGGCGGGGACTTTATATGCTCTTTCCTGTGAAGACACATCAATACTCCCTCTTCAACTAGAGGAGTATTTATATTTTACAACCAAGCTTGGGCCATGCATAGGCTATATTAATAATGTCGGTAATGGTGCTCATCTCTAGATATGTACCATGTCTCGGATATAACTAAATAGAAACCTCATGAATCTTTAGTTCTTTTTAGTATGATCTATATGGAGCAACATCTAATTTAATGTGATACTTATCAATAACTAGACTAGTCATAATCCATATATCCTTTTATTTTATTGTTTGAGACATATCTGAGTCCACATTCACTTGTACTGAGAAGGTGCTACAACACATGCTTTGTTGTACATGTCTATGTATACAATGCAAATAATATAACCAATCTTGGTGTTTAATAAAATACATATCAACTAACTTTGAGATTCTCCAAATATGAAGTAAGAATCAGATCCATCTTCATATGTGTGGTAATGAACTTACAATCCATCATCCTAAAACTCTTAAGGCTCTTCTACTGCATATTTTCCTTAACTGAGGAAAATGTTTATCTAGTTACTGTCACACCTCTATTCTCAAGAATCATAAAAATAATATTGAATATTGTTCTCATATTCCTTTTTAATATGAGCATCATGTAGGTCTCTTCTTAATAGAAGATAGATAAACCAGTTTCACTGGTTCTTTTAGGATCTAGTGAATCTAGCTTCTCCTTCTCACCATCAGGACGTGAGAATCATAATATGGGTCCTCCATAATGGAGATTCATGCTCATTTGAATCTATTCTTGGCATATGAATATAACTAAGATAACTTAATTATATCTAGGAGTCTTCACATCTCTCATAATAGTATTCAGGATTCTATTATGACTTCTTCCTAAGAAACATAGGAACCTCTTGATCTGCTCTCTTTCAAATCAACCATTAGAATGACACCACTTAATGCCATTCTTTACTTGTAGGTATCGGAATATGGATTTTCCCTACAATAATTTTTTTTCTAAAGGTTACAATCACTTCATACTCATCAAATGAATACTTCCAATATATTGATAATGATTTACACAGTTATGTATAGTTATTAACCAATTGTTTTATCATAACCCATTCTAAAATAATGTATTGATTTGCAGCCTTATATTATACTTATATCGGTCCCATATTAATATTAATGCAACCCCATATTTATATTGTTAGGATTAATTATAATCCTCCTTTGACCACCATAGTCTAAATGTCATTTCCTTTCTTACGATTGTGTGTACACTTCATTAATTCCATGGGGAACTCATCTAGGTCCCACCTACCACTTGACGTGATCCAACCAATAGTTGGCATTTTTTTTGGATTCAACAGGTTCAACTTTGATTTAGATAAGTATTCACCTTGACATGACCTCGACAGGTTCAATGTCAACTTCGCCAGATTCAACACCTCGACAAGCATCGATGACACCAATGATCGACATGACTATGAAAGATTGTCTCTATGCCTTATAATCATCTTTAACTTTTCAATTTATGAACCGTTCCAACTTCTCTTATAACTGAATGTTACGCGCATACAACCCAAGTGTTCTCAACACTCTATATAAGCATGTACATTATTGTAATATAGAGGCAATGAATAGAGAAGTAATAAAATGACAGTGATTGGTTCAAACTCTTGCATATTATCTGTGTATGTGTGTAGTGTGTTTCCTACTTTATTGATTATTAATATGGTTCCACCATAATAGTACTCGATTCATTTAGTTTAATTATTGTCCCCGTCATGCACCTGGGAACCTAGATCATTGGTATTAGAGCTTGTTCGTGATTAAGTCATGTGTAGACATTTATATCGAGGTTACCTGACTTATGTTTGTTCAAAGACGATCACAAACTCACCAATCCAAGCACACACTACCCTCAACTTCGTAGTATCTATCTACTTGCACCACTAGACCGAAGATGGTAGGAGAAACAGACAATAGACGTGTAACTGATGAGACAAAGAAACTCATAGAGAAAGCACTATTTTGAAAGAGAACCAAAATTTTCACCCAGTTCAATGAGATTCTCACGTGATTCGCCTCAACATTAGGAGGATTCTCAACAAGATATAGCTCCGATAAAATCAGTCCATGCAAGATGCAAATGAACTTGGACATACTGAATCTAGAAGGCAAGATTATCCATAGAAAAATAGGTAAAACAATTGGAATCATATTACTCTATGAACCAACTCTCAAAATCAAAAAATATCACCAATGCATCCTTAAAGATGTCGACCTCTGTGCACTATTGGTGGGAGAACCTATCAACAAAGATGGAGAAAGATGGACCCCATAGATACATGGGAGAATTTTGTTGAGTACGTCCCAAAGGAGTTCTACCCACCCAAGTACATTGAAAAGTAGTATAATAAGTGGCAACAACTAAGGCAATGGAAATAACAGTCCATGTAGAGTTACACCAACAAGTTCTATTGATTAATGGCGAGACTTAGTGTTTAAGAAGAATATAAATTACTTGTTTTGAAGTATGTCAACGAAAAATCCCTGTCCATTCATCAAGAGATTGATTTTCTAACCGTCAGTACGCTTGCAGATGCATTCCACTATTTCAGTAAGATTGAATCCAAACATAAAGGAAAATCATGCTTCGTGACCAAGCCGTTAGGTCGAACATCTGATAAGAAGTCACTAGCCGACTCTAACAAATCAATACACCCTTCTTAGCTGACCCTGCCAAAGTAATACAATGGAAAAAACAATCTCATAAATTCAAGAGGGAATGTATCAAACAACCCCTAGTCAGTTAATGGTGTGACTACCACAATTCATCATGGCATGATACGTTTGAATGCAAGGATCAGAAGACATTTTTGGAAAAATTGTCTGCCTCTAACTTTTCTAACAAAACCTTGGTAGAATCTAACCCAGAAGCATCGACCCTTTTTACATCTACATCAACCACTCCAACATCCTCGACTATCATCGACGAGGAGGAACGAGAGCTCCTGTTACATTGATAGATATGAGTTCAAAACAATCCATTGCATTTGATTGTGGATAATGGTATCCATAAGAACTTTGTTTTTGAAGATCTCATGAAGAAATTAGGTCTTGTATCCACATCCTCAACCTTATAATATTAGTTGGATGAAGGATGGATAGGAACTGAGAATCACCTGACAATGCAAACTCACCTACTTCATTAAGCCTTTTGAAGATGAAGTAGTCTATGACATGGCACCGCTTTCCATAGTCGACTCCCTATTTGGGAAACCTTACATATGGGATTGACATGGGAGTTATCAATCATGACCTCAAAAGGTGATTGTTAAAATACATAACTAATGGTATGGTATACCAGAGCGATGAACTACACCAACGGTTGTGGTGCTATATACTAAACAAAAAAAGAAGCTCATAAACCATGCTCAAATATTTACAGTGATCATGATTAAGCCTCAACATCCCAATAATATTGCAGCAACTAGTCGAATCACTGACCAATGCATCTCCTGACAACAACAATAGATCAAAAATATTCTTAATGAATACTGAAACTCATTTCAAGAGCCATACAAAGTACCTCCACATTTCCAGGTAAAACACTCCATTAAACGTGTTCCTGTTTCTTCATTACCTAACACAACTTCTTACAGAAGATCCATTATCGAGAATGGAGAGATTCATAGACAGATTCAATATTTGATAAAAAAAGATTATATTTGGCCCAACTCCTCTCCTTGTGGAAGTCCATTCATCCTCATTCCAAAGAAATACAGGACTTGCACATGTGCATCGACTACCGGTATCTTACCAAGATTTTGGTAAATAATAGATACCCTCTTCCATATATAGATGAAATAATTGAATGTTTGAAAGGTACTAAATTATTTACTAAGCTCGACCTAAAATCAAGATATCATCAAATTCTAATCGAGCCCACTGATGTATGGAAAACTACTTCAAAACCAAGGAATGACTTCTTGAATGGTTAGTCATGCCTTTTGGCTTAACCAATGCACCGGAAACCTTCATGCGATATATGGATGTCATTCTTCATTTTTTCATCAGCAAGTGTGTAATTATATACCTAGACGACATCTTGATTTTCAGTTGATCATGGGCAGAACATGTCCAGCAATTTCGACAAGTTCTCAACACTCTTCCAAAACATCTACTCTATTTGAACATGGACAAATCCTCATTTGCAATGAACAACATCAAATATTTGGGGTGTGTAATCTAATATGCATGCATTCACGTCGATCCATAGAAAGTACAAATCCTTAAATCTTGGTCCATTCCTCAAAACATTCATGAAATAAGAATTTTTCTTGGTTTGGATAATTTTTATCAATGATTCATACTCACCTTCAGTCACATAGCCTGGCCTTTGAATCAATTGACTAAGGGAAATGGGAAAAATGTCTTTAAATGGATATTAAAAAAACAACAAGATTTTCAATAGCTCAAACTCAAACTATGTACTGCACCAGTACTTGTGCTACCTGATTTGCGCCAGCCTTTTGAGATTGATACAAATGCATCAAACTATGCCTTAGGTACAATGATCACTCAGTCTAGTCACCCGTTCACTTTTCATTCTGAAACCTTTAATGAAATGGGCATAAGGTACTCAATGTATGAAAAATAACTATATGCCATTGTGCAATCCCTTAATCAATGGAGACATTATATTCTTGGCAATGATACGGTCATTCTTACTAACCAAAATCCTTTAGAGTTCACCCCATCCTAGTCGAAGTTACAAATGACTCGAAAACTCAAGTGGATTAATTACCTGCAACAATTCTAGTTGGAAATTAAGTATCATAAAGGTAAATCCAATGTTGTAGTCAATTATCTAATTCGACCACCCATTACTCTCATTTTTATAATGATGAGTATGTAGGGATACAATACCACTACTTGGCCTCAGTTGTATTCGGTAGATTGTGACTTTTCTACAATTTATCGATAGCTTCAAATTGACCCTTCATCCACTACTGACTATTTCTTGAAAGATACCTTGCTATAGAAGCTTGGATAGATTTGTGTACCAATAGGTGAGCACCGACAAAAGCTCATTTGGAACGCTCACTACAGCAAGACCGCATGACACTTTGTAGTAGAAAAGACCTTAATTTCATCCTCCAAAATTATTTCTATTGTCCTTCACTTAATTTTGATGACAACATGTACATTTGATCATGTGTGGGTTGTGCCATTACTAAGCCACCGAATCGACGACAAGGATTTACACACCTTTGTCGGTTCCTAGTTGACCATGGGAATATATTTCTATGGACTACTTGATAGGATATTTTACTACCAAACAACATCATGACGCAATCTTAGTAGTAGTCGACATCTTTTCCAAAATGTCCATTCTCATTCCATGCAAGAAGACTCCGACAACGCAACAAACTGCTTATCTCTTCTTCGAACATGTCTAGAAACATTATGGCTTACCAATGACGATCATTTCTGATGGAGATTCCAGATTTATCAGCATCTTGTGGAAGAATATCTAGCAACAACTCGATACAATACTCTCCTTATCACCATCTTTCCATTCTCAGATAGATGAACAAACAGAAGTTGTGAATCACTTGGTAGTAAAACTGCTCTGCATGTACAACCACAAGCAATGATGGACATGGGATAAAAGTCTCCCATATATATAGCACGACTACAATCTTGCTCAGCATAGATCTATGAGCAAGAGTCCATTTGAGATATGTTATGGATTTCAACCTTTATCTCCCATCGAATTGATTAGTTCATTGGCACAATCGAACGACACCAACTCTGACCAATGAGAAGTTGAAAAAGCATTTAAGTTTCAAGATCAAATCTATAGAATCCATAAACAAGCAAAGGAAATGTTGCAACAAGCTAATGTGAAAGCTAAGGCCTGACACGATAAGAATCATATCCCTCATTTATTTCAAATTGGGAATCAAGTTTGGTTACATCTCAAGGAGGAATGCTTCACTAGTCCATACATGAAGCTAAATCCTTTGTGATATGGTCCGTATAGTATTCTTGAACATATTGGATAAAATGTTTTCTAGATCGACATTCCTTCATGCATAGGTATTCATCCATTATTTAATGTGGATCTACTTTAACCATAACATGCAACACTATTGGAAAATAATGACTTGCAGAGAGCAAAACCTGAATACATCCATCCATATGTTAAGGAGCCTCTTCCTTGTGACACCATTGTGGGACGGTGAATATTCCATACAAGGACGAATACAATTCCCTTGTTTCAGGTTGCTAAAGATGGACAACTCCTAGGACAAGGAAAATGGTACTCTTCTACTCATATAACCAACAAGTTTCATCATCTCTACAAGAAAAAAATGGGGACCATTGTTTCTTAAGGAAGGAGGTATGATCCACCCAACATTTTGCATTGTTTAATGGATTCGATAGGTTCAACTTTGACTTCGACAAGTATTTACCTTGACATGAACTCAACAAGTTAAATTTCGAATTTGATAGATTCAGCTTGTCGATGAGTATTGTCGACACCGATGATTGACCTGACTATGACATATTGTATCTTTGTCTTACAATCATCTGTAATGGTTGAACTTCCAAACCGTTCCAACTTCTCTTGTAGCTGAACATAACGAGCAGACAACCCAAGCATTCTTAACACTCTATATAAGCATGTACATTATTTTAACATAGAGGCAAGTAATAGATCAGTAATAAACCAATAGATATTGGTTCAAACTCTTTCATATTGTTTGTGTATGTGTGTATGTTTCTATGTGTAGTGTGTTTCCTACTTTTCTGATTATAAATATGCTTCTGCCATAATAGTACTTGATTCATTCAGTCGAACTATTTTCCATGTCATGCACCTAGTAACCCAAATCATGATGTGTGAATTTTCATGAGTTTAGGAGATCTAGAGGCCAATCCCTATAATTTAGGAACACACACTAAGTTATCAATTCACCCCAATCTATGTTGAGTTATCCTACAATGGGAATCAATTAGCATCGGTTAGTTCATCTTCATTTATCTTAGCACCACATTTTCTTTATTTAAGGGAGTTAGGATCCTTTTCTCACATACCTTGGTCAGTTAACTTATTATGATTTATTTTGAACTGATTTAATGGTCCGGAGTTGCACTAGTGAGTCTACAGTTGTGTTTTTCCATAGTTAGTGAGCTCTAGAGTCAGTCCAAGTTCTGTAATTCGAATCACACCTAGTGGATTAAAATTTCCTTATTTGTATCATGATTGTATTACACAGAGACTAATGACAATGAGAGTAATGTCATGCTGACCAATTTTTGACTCTTGACTGTTCAATTTCACCATGATTATTTGATCATTGTATATTAAATTGCTTCTTCCTCCTTTTACCTTCTTTCATGGTGAGGCTCATTCCAACCTGAAGATCCTGAAGATTTGCTAAATTAAACATGGTATCAAAGCAGGTATTCAGGCCAGCTTCAATACACGAAAACTACCATTGATGCTCCATAAGCCAAGTGTGAAGCACCTTGATAATGTGCACATGTCTAAGTAGAGAGTGATTGAATTTGTTTTCCTTCAAATTGAAGTGTTTTTTTCCAGGTAAATTGAAGAATTCAGAAGCATTTTGCTACTCTTGAAGCTGCAAAATGGAGAATTCAAGATCCTTTACACCCTTCAACTATCTTGATTGGAGGGATGATACGCATATTGTGTTACGCAACAAAGGTATGTACATGGTCACTATGATCAAGGAGGTATAACCTCAAAAGCCTCTTGAGAAGTCGAAGTATTTGAACAAGTTGAATGAATAATTTGGATTCATGTGCATTCATATCTTCAGGGAGTTACTCCTCCATCTTGATGGATTAAAAAATCCAAAGGAAGTATGGAAGAATCTCAAATAATTGTTTGGGAAGCATGATGAGTTGATAGGTCTTGTTCTGTAGAATGGGTCGGTTTCTCTTTATCCTAGAAACTTTGAAACCATCCAGTAATTCTTCTCCAAATTCAAATATTTTCTCATGCAGTGCAAGTAGTGTGGGATTGACAAGAAGGATGAGAAACTGGTTCTCTCTATAATGAGCAAACTCGACCTAGAATTATTAGTGTCCATATCCACCTTTCAGTTTGGGAGACTGGCAACTCCAAATTGGAAAACACCACAACTTGATGACTTCATAGAATCTCTTATTTAGGAACAAGATAAGATGATACAGATGGGAGCCCTCAGAGCCTCCATAAATCAATCGCTCTTGGATTTGGAGGCAAAGAATGCACAAGAAAAGAGGAAGTAGAAAGGAAAGTGAAGAGGAACACTGAATTCTAGCCTAAGGAATAGTTTGATCCATTACATGGATCCTGTTTCTCTAAGAACGATGAACATTAGAGGTTTGACAAGGGAAAGTGCTCCTACTGTAAGAAAGGAAACCATAAAAAGAAAATTTGTATGAAGAAGACCATATATTAGATGTCAAGACTCCTTGAACAACACAATATTTCCCTCCCTAAAGTCACAAGGAAGGATGATTCTAGAGATAAAACTGAAGATCATGAGAGATTCCATGTACTGAAGGCTAGATTTTCAAAAACTCATGCCTTCCTCATTGATTCAGGAGCCTCCAATCACATGGTTGCATCAGAATAAGTATCTTCATTAATTCTTATTGATGGTCCAAGTATTCATATGAGAGATGAAACTCAAACCCAAGATGAAGGAAAGGTTACAATAAATTTAGAGAAAGGAATGTTCAAAATTTTCTTATGTGTGCCCTCTTTAGCAGTAAATTTGTTTTTTATATATCAGATGACTCATATAGGCTCATCAAAGTGATTTGTATTTGATCCTGAATCCGTGTAAATATTAGATATCTCTACTGGGAATATGATGGTGAAAGGTGCTGAAAACCATGACTCCAAGGCATATGAATTCACACATTTTTTTCCATACTCAAATCTAATGTAATCTCAGCTGCCATTTAAAAGGGAAGGTAAATTCATTCTACCTAAGCCTTTTTCATATGATGATGTTTCCATTAATGTTTTAGATTCAGAAACCAAAGCATAGAGCCAAGTTGAATAAATTTTTGGAATTGAGATGAGGTTCAATAATATCCAAATCCATATCTAGTCCCTACTACCAATCCTAGGCCTAAATGGGTTCAAAATGTAATTGAGGATACTGGGAACATGGATGGAGATTCATTTGACACAGAAGAACCAAATATTAGTTTCAAGATGAGATCATTTACCTATGTTAAGAAAATCCACATCTCCCAGAGAGGTGATATAAATTCCCAGAGATATGCTACATGATGGTGAGGTCTGATCAAGAGTTTTGCAAAGTAGTTTTCCATGATTCACCAAAATATGCAGCCATGGACAAGGAATACGAGTCACTAAAGAAAAATGGGACATTGGATCATGTATCTATTCCTTCAGAAAGAAGAGACAAAAGTAGCTTTCTACATGAAAATTGGAAGAAAAAATATACATGTAAAAACCTAAGGGGTACACTGTTGATTATCTCTTGACATGCAAGCTAAGGAATCCATTGTATGCACTCAAGCAAGTTCCCAGGGCATGGAATCCCAAGTTCAAATCTTCCATATTGTCAAAGAGGTTCGAAAGATGCAATTTTGTTTGTAAAAGAAGTAACATTTCTTCTCCTATATGGAATCAAATTGGAATAAGGTGGATAGGTTCACATGCATTGTACCAGGGAACTAGTGCACACATGGACCATCACACTATATTCCTACTCCACAAAGATGTGGACTGCAGGAAATTTTCACAAGTTTTTTTTACTTCAGAGGAAATTGTCTCTTAGTGTGAAATCTTGATTATTGTTCCACTGTTCATTTGAGGGGGGGTGCCATGAGGTTTTCCCCATTTCTTTGGTTTATTGAATAGTTACTTTTTTCATTAGATTGTATAGGTGACCTTTGGTCGTAGTTTCCAGGGCCTAGGTTGTCCAAGTTTGGATTAAGCGTTGGTGTTAGGATTAATTATAATCCTCCCTTGACCACCATACTCTAAATGTCATTTCTTATCTTATAATTGTGTTTCCACTTCATTAGTTTCATGGGGAACTCATATAGGGGCCACCTACCACTTTATGTGCCAATTTGCATGAGTTCAGGAGCTCCAGAGGCTAATCCCTATAATTTAGGAACCCACGCTAAGTCATGGGAGACCCACCATTAGTTCACCCTACTTTTTGTTGAGTTATCCTCCTATGGGAATCGGTTAGCATCGATTAGTTCATCTTTAGTTATCCTGGTGCCACATTTTCTTGATTTAAGTTAGTTAGGCTCCTTTTCTCACCTACCTTGGTTAGTTAGCTAATTGTGACTGCTTGTGAACTGATTCAATTGTCTGGAGTTGCACTAGTGAGTCTACAATGGTGTTTTTCCACAGTTAGTGAGCTCTAGAGTCAGTCCAAGTTGTGGAATTCGAATCACACCTAGTGGATTTGAATTTCCTTATTTGTATCATGATTTTATTACATACATATTAATGATAATGAGAGTAATCTTAAGCTGACCAATTTTTGTCTCTTGACTTTTCAATTTCACCATGATTTTTTTATCAATGTACATTGAATTGCTTCTTCCTCCTTTAACCTTCTTTCAAGGTGAGGTTCAATCCATCCTGAAGATCCTGAAGCTTTGCTAAATTAAACACATATCTTATGGACAATAATGAAACTCTATATATTATGAAGCAAGCATGCGATCCTATGTTCAAAACTCATGAATAATCATGTATCCCTAATTTCATATGAAAATTTCAACTCTATATGCAACCCTATATTTCTTATAAAATTGTATCATTGAATTCATCCCTCATGAAAGTTTATGCATCTTTATATTAGTGCTATATAAATATATATCATTCTGATATCCATCCTATATCATATATTATAATATGGAATTCATGAGATCTATAACATGCCAATAAAAGATAGACAAAAATGTATATGTTCATCATGTTATAACACACTTCCAAATATTTTTAAATCTTTTTTTTATAACAACATATGATAAAAAAATACATTTACTTATCTTTTATTGTTTTGAGATATCCCTCTTGATCTTTGCTTCGTTGTAGATATTCCAAGAGTCTCTTGGACTTGATCTACTTGCAATTTTGAGTGCATGTAGGAGGTAGTGAGTCTCTGTATGGGAGATTAGGGTTCCATGCAAGGTGTAGTGAATTCTCTTCTGTTCTACAAGAAAAATCCTACCAATGGTCACCATATACTTCTTTGGATGAGATCTTATGAGAAGGTCCATCTCCCTCTACATTAGTAGATGCATGCATTCGTATTCTTGCATAATCTAAACTTAGATTTATCAATAAGTTTATTGAACACCTTCTCTTTTGAATGAAAATATTTCTTTTGGATTGAAGGTTCTTCTCTTATATTCATACTTGTCATGAGGGAAAGGTTTTTCTTCCTTGATGCACACTAAATTTTTCTAGATTCACCCTTCACTAGATGAAGGATCCTTAACCATTGTGGACATGAACCCATCTCGGTCATATTCCTTCAATATGGTTAATACCTTTCCTTCTATGTGTTGGAGTTGCAAGCTCCTTCAGGATGGTCTTTTGGTCGATCAAAGATTGATGTTATGGATTAAATATTTTTATCAACTCCTCAAGATCATGTATGCTTTAGTTTCTACAGAAAACTATGCTCCTTCACACCCTATCCTTTGATACCATGATGATGTTTGAGAAAAATCAAAGGTTCTTGAACTTTGAAAATTTTATCAATAAATCACTAGACATATGAATCTCATAAATAAATTAACAACATAAATCATTCATCCATAAGATACAAGATATACCCTAGGAAAAACCTCCAAACACTGAGGATGAAAAAACCAACAATTCTTTGAGTTTGATAGGCAGATTAGCAGAGAATGTTTTACAACACATTAGCATATTGTCTTATAAGAGATATCAACTCATCAGTAGAGAGGAGAAATCCACAAAAACTCTATTATGAACTTGCAAAATTCCCAACACTTTAATAATAATCCAAAACTTCATTCATGTAATGTTTGCCTGACACTAGTGCACACATGCACTTCAATTTCAAATTTTCCTTCTAAGGATTCCAAGTTGGTGCCTTGGATTCTTCACTATGCACAAGGAATGATAACTATCTTTGAACTAGTCTTCAATATTTTCACTGAAAGAATGAGCACTTAGTTAGGTGGTTAACTTAAGTGTCATGGTTCTTTACTGTTAGTGCCATCAATGCTTCACTCTGAGTTCCATCAGTGCTTCACTCTTAGTGCCATCCATCCAAATAATTTTATTTACTATTTTTATCATTGCATGGATCACAAAGAGATTTCTTATCTAACGGATGCATTGTTTATTTACAACTAAAGGCTTTGCTAAATCCTTTACAATTCGAGTTCACTAGATGAATGCATGGGAAATTCGAATCCTTTCTATCTCTTTATGCTTATCTCTTTATCATTTATCAATTATTGCATGGTCAAAATGTATATTAATTATTTATCCATCTTATCATATCATACTCAGAAAAATTGTCACACATACTGATGATCATATCATAATACTGCGGATCATATAGTCATATGCTAAAGTAATTCACTCTAAGGGTATCTAATCCCTAAAGGAGACTAATAGCACTCAGTGACCATGACTAGTAATACATCATATAGTATTTCCACTTTACCAAGTAAGATTTTCTTTACCTCAACAAATATAGGTCCACGTGAATAAGTATCCATTTTCTGGATGACTACATTACGATCACTGCTTGATATAAATCACAATCCCATCTATAGTGAAGGAGATCCATCTCATAGGGTACCATCTATGAGTATCATTGAATTGATACAACACAAGTATCCAATATACAAAAGACTCCAGTACTAGCATCCCACTTCAACACATGAGGATATAGAAAGGACTACACAAGTCCTAACTTGATACAACACAAGCCCTAGAGAATGACTCTTGATGGTGTACAATCAACGATATGGTGATTTTCCGTCGGTCTTTTGTGATGAGGGAACTCTCATTTATAAGTCATGTATTGTTGTTTTGTTCTTCTCATGGAAGAAGGTCATGAGTTTCTTTCTTTCATTGAAGGTGAATGTACCCATTATTTCCACCAACTTAGAACCTATCATTATGTTAATAAGTTTGTCATCTATAATTGTAATGGTGAATTGAGATGCATAAGTATAATTATTGATCTATAGGTCTAATTTATTTATTTGATATTTGTTCCACTAGTTCTTTGCTATAGATTCTGAAACTCGTAGATGGTTAGAAACATCAATATTAATAAAATTTCCAATATTAGTTGAACAACTAATGACGTCGATAGGATTTTCATAAAATATGCTAGACTTTTAGCATCGCCATTGGAAATTTTGATGGAACCTTGGAAAATCCTTCTTCTCATTAATAGAATTTGTCTCTTCCATTTTGGCCTCTTTCTTTCTTTCTTTTACATCATTTTTTATGAGAAAAATAGTTGGAATTTGATATAAAGATTAACTATTAAAAGAATAAGATTATTAAAATTTATTATTATTAAAAATTAATAATATTATTATTAATTATTATTATTATTAATTTTTTTAATAATATTATTATACCTATATAGTTTTTGACAGTTTTTTTGAAATTTAATATATCATAAAGATCATTATTAATAAATAATATAATTGTTACAATATATATCTCTTTTCAAATGGACCATATTAGGGTTTTAAACCCTAGATAGGGTTTGAAAAATCAATTGAGTGTAGGTGAGTGATAGAATATTTATTAGTTTACGAGTATGAATGGTAGGTCACGTGGAGTTGCTTGTCGGCATTGTTAAAAGGGATAGACAGTAGGATGTAGTGTGGGAAGAAGCAAGTAGTTGATAGCATAAATGAGTGGAAGGAGAGAGTGGGAGCGTGAGAATGTAAGGTCTTTCTTGTAAGGAATGAGTGGGGAGGACTTTGCGGTGCATGGAGCAATGAGATTAAAGGATAAGAGGGAGGTCATTGGTGTGATGAGGAGCAAGGAGAATTGGATGCGTAGGAGCATGGTCTGTGTGGGAGGTTGTATGAAGAAGATGAAGGAGACACTAGAGGGATGGGTGTGAGGGAGTTGTGCCTAATAGGAAGAGAGGTTGCATTGTAGGAGTTAAGGAGATGTTTCTAGGGGATGAGGAAGCAAGTCATATCATGTGATGGGGGAATGAGGAAGTTGAGGCATATGACGTAGGAGTTGAAGAGTGTGGCCTAGTTGAGGAGGAGGGTGTTGTAGAAAATGTTGAGGAGTGGAAATGATAAGGAGAGTGAAGATTAGTAGTGTGGGTGTGGGTATGTGGGTTTCAAAATTGAGATGTAGAGGAAGGAGCATAGGATGAGTGGAAGTGGGAGTAGGGATGATGGACGAGTGAAGAGAAATGGAGGAATGGAGATGGAGTGGAGTGTAGCGAATGGAGTGATGTGAGGATGTGATTCAAAATAATGGGAAATGGACTAAGGAGAGGAGAAAATCCGATGGTGATTATTATTATTGTTTCAATAAATATTTGATTTTGAAAATGGATAGAAGCATGATGTGGTCAAAAGACTTGATTTAGAGAAGCTTTGAAATTGATGGCCAAAGGCCAAGGTTTAGAGAGTCTCTATAAAGGTGATGGACAAGGGTCAGAATCAGTGGAGGTGCTTGATAAAGGTAACTCATACCAATGTTGTGAACCAACTCATTTCACACATGAGCTATCTAAAGTGACAAGTAAAAATAATCCATAAAAATATATATCAAGTAACATGCAAAAGATATATTTTACAATGAAAGTGTACCAAATATATAGAGAACCTAGAGGCACATATGAAAACCATCCATGAAAGGATCACATGGTCTTCACTCAATGAAACTATGCCATAGAACCTTCATTCATGAGATATTAAAGAATACCCATAATTTCACCTCATGTTGACAAATATGTATTAAAATCCTTTTGTTGACCCCTCCTCCCAATACATATTTCCAATTTAAAAAACCTTATTTTTACGAGATATTATATATTTTAATAGATTCCCCTTTTTATATCCCCCAATACCTATTAAACCCCCTACCCTACTCCTCGACCCCTCAATATTGTCATGCCCCCAATTCAATAATTTCAAAATAAGACTAGTTGCAAATAATGTTTCACCAACCTACTAGTTTCCTAGGTTGGATGGATACATTTGGAATTTAATAAGGGAAAATAAATTATGTTTGAACATTATAATGGCATAAATATTTAATAAAGGAGCTAAATAAATCAATACAAGGGAAAATTAAAGTGGAAATTGATCATGAAGACACATGGAGGATGTGGGACCTATAGCAAGGATTTCTCCTTGCTGCAGGGGCAGGAATGGCTCCCTTCCATCTATAGGATAGAAGGGTAGGTTCCTGCGTGTGGAAAATGCAGAAAAGAAACTGAACAGAAAGGAAAGCAAATGACAGAAAGAAAATGTCCGTGAGCCCCTCTGCAAACAAGGTTAGGGCTTCGCCTTTGCTACATGCAAACAACTATTAAGCTACAATAAACCTGCAAAACATGTTAGAGATCAAACCTGCAAACAAATAATGGTCAGAAAACAACTAAACTAACAAAGAAAACATATGAACGAAACTATATTATACCTCTTCTTTGGTGAAATGGGCCACCATGCCATGGCTAGAAGAAGCACCTCCCTATCTCACTCAACAATGGAGGAGCTATGGCTCAATGGGGAAGATTAGTGGAAGAGAGGGGGATGTGGGTGGCTTGAAAGGCAAAGAGGTCTCAAGGCATCCATGGGCAGCATAATAGTATCCAAGAGTGGTATTCCTTGAGAGTGACCCCCCACCCTCTTTTTATAGATTTTTTGGGGACTTTTAGGGTTTTAAGCCCTTGGTCAGGGCTTTAGCCCCTTCTGCCCTAACTTTAGCTCCTTTTAGGGTTTTTGGCTCCTTTGAGAAGTTTTAGCCCCTTTTTGGAGGATTTAGCCCTTAGGAGAGTTATTTAGGCTCCTTTTTGGGGTTTTTAAGCCCTTTTACTCATTTTAAAGCCTTTTTGAGGGTGTGGGGGTCTATTGGACTGTTACGAAGGTCGTGTATGGGTGTCCTTGGGTGTTGTAGGCCATGTAGAGCTGAGTGAGGGATTTTTTGGGTTAACAGATTGCCCCTTAATGTGTGAGGGTAGGAGCTCATTGTATGGCCGACGGACATCATAGGATTTGCTACGTAGAGGTGGTGCTTCTACGGCTGGGGCATGGTGGATTTTGGTTTTTGTATTAATATGGTTCCCATCAATGGGTGAGATACAAATGATGTGTGACGTGTATATGGACAAGGTGGGCATCCCCATGCTTGTAACAATGTCAAAAGAATAATTTGATCTATGCTCTAAAATACAAAAGTCGATCATATACAACTAATGATACAATAATGGTTTCCTCGATGTGAGGCTGAATACAATACTGATCTGGTACATTGGACCCATGGAATTCTCATGGAATTCTATATCTTCATGACTGATGGTCTACTGGATCTGGAACGGTACATAGTTGTATGGTGTTTCTAATTGAGATTCAGAGTCTCTGTGGTACAAGTATGCTGCATCAATCATAAATCTATATAGAAGCACTGTTGGGGCATCTGAACACTGTCTCCAACACAACCCGAAAATCACAAGGGACATAACCTGTTTAGGTCCCTTGAATAGACTCATTAATGTGTTAGAGTCAGGTGACATCCGGGGTCTTTGACCAAATATTGCACGGACCAAACCCTGTACGAATCTCAATGGTGCAATGATGTAGTTGAAGTCGAGCACATGAGAAAAAACCATCCCGAGAGGCACTATGGACTCCTCTCAAGTGGTCCAAGGAACTCATCAATGATGTTAATGAAACCAAGGTACAGGGACCTCTATATTATGTGTGTTTTCATCGATAGAGGGAGACCTACCCCTAGTCAAGGAAATGATGTTTCCTTGACCAAGAGCGTGAGGGTAATAACCAAAAGGTGTGAGACAATCTACGAATTAACCCACTGAATGGAGGGGGTAGGGGAAGGGAAAGAATTGAACAGGGGCAAGGGGAATGTGGTAGACTCAAACTTCCTTTGTTCAAAGTATGACAACAAGGTGGACCAAGTAGAAAATGAAACTAACTCATGGGAATCAGATCATAGCTGTAATACTAGGAATGTCATTGCAGATGGGAAATACTTAGAGGAGGTGGAAATTTTTTATATTGATGGGATCCAAGGAAGACACATTGCAGAGTACTCTGAACAAAGGAGACCCAAAGGGGGAATGCTGCCAAACTGTTTTCTGTGGGGTGGTGTCTAGGGACAACATTATGGTACGATCTCGTGGATTTTTGGCGAGACTGAGAAGGGAAATGCTCGATGGTGCTTTCAATTTTAGAGAGTATGAAAGCACGAAGAAGAATTCAGTGGGGGCTCTTTTTTGTTGGTAGTCTCCCGTGCCCAAAAAAGGATAAAAGTATACATAGGAGAGCTCACCCATCCTATAGGGGATGAGAGACTTCTTTACCGTTGGTAGTCGAATCAGGCTGGAAAAGGTTAAACCTATACTAACTGGACGGTCATTCAGATACTTTTACGAGCATGAACGAAACTAAGTTTGCTCGATAATATTTTCTTAATGAGAAGGCTAAAAAAGAGCTTAACAACAACCCGTGGTGAGATTTTTCATAAAGTGCGGCCCCTCTGCCCGAGAAAGCATAAAAGTATGCATAGGGGAATGGGCTTAGCTTGAATACGCCAAGGTGGTCCTTTTCATTTGATGTTCTACATAGTCCACAAAAGGAGGTAAACGAGACGACGTAAATGCCCTTTCCTATACTTTAGCGAGCGGGAAAGGAAGCAGTTGTGCTCGACTATCTTTTCATTGTTTTTAGGAGTCAGAAAAGAGCGTATACGAAACTCTAGTATGGTCAACCGATTGTGGTGGCACAGGTGGTGCCCCATGTCGGGATGGTGGATAGTGGTCCAAAGGTCATCCACGCAGTATGGACGGAGCAGAAGGCTCTCAAACATACCAATACATGCATGGGATAAATCGCGACAGAGGCTCACATAAACCGAGGTGGATCTCAGACAGAGGTCAAGAAAGCTGTGTGTGAGTTGCGATGAATGGACTTGACTACGTGCGCTGTGAGTGCAAGTTCGAGGGTAGTTATATGCCAAATACATGCAAGAAAAATAAATCATTTTGTGGACAGTGGTCCAGAGGTCCGTGTAAGGTGCGGTGGATGAAGTAGACAACTATGTGTTAAAATAGAAAAAGAAAAAGAAAAATGGTGACACTTAACGGGCGGTGGCTCGAAAATCCACATGAATAGCAGTAGGGGAGAGTGATACAAGTACAAGTCCACAGACACTTGCATCGCCATGCTGTGGCTCATAAATCGAGGTAGCTTCCGAGAAACGGTCCCAAATTTATTTGTTAAACATGAGATGATGATCTCATAAGGAGATAGAAATTTGGGCCCGGAGGTGTGAGAGGTGTCTCGAACTGATTCCAAGTGACTTTTAGATTAGCAGCTAATGGTGTAGCCCCTGACTTGTGGTAAAAGTGTTGAAAAACAAGAAAATAAAATGAAGTGACTCATTGGTGATGTTAAGCATAAAATCTCTTGAGGTAGAACCCATTGCACGGCTTCTTCAAGAGTCGATCGTCTGAGTCAGCGAAAAGGTATGCCCCCTTGCCGAGACGAAGGTCATTAGCAAGGTGGGATGATGGAATCTGGTCTTTTATGGGAAGAACAGATTCCAAAAACGGGTTTAAAGGGAATTGGGTAAAACCGAAGGTGGCCTTACATATATCTCCATCATCGCGTTAGTGGTGTCGGGATAGATCAGGTGGATCTTCCACAGTCGACGAGACAGAAGGGAAACTGGTTCTAGAGATCATGTAAATGGTATTGGTTGTGGTTTTTATGGCCTTTCCCCTAGTCTCTATTGGAGGAAGAGGGGCAGGCCTGGAGACAGGAGGAGTCTTTGATGGACCTGGAGGTAGGTGCATCATCATTGCAATTGGATGGACATGAGTCAACACATCCTAGGGGCTTAGAGGTAGGGTAGGTGGTAAGACTTACTCATGATCCCGGATGGTAGGAAAAGGAAACAAAAAAGAAAAAGGAAAAGGATCATGTTGATCGAGAATGAACCCCATTGTTTCCTTGGTAACTGAGGTTGAGGTTGCGACTGAGGTTGTGGCTGCAGATGGAGCTACGGTTGCAGAAACAACGGGAGAGACAGGTCTGATGGACCGTTGGTGGTGGTGGAGACAATAGGGTTAGTAGAACTGGACATCATGTAAATGGACATAGTGTCTGAAGAAGGAGGTGGGGGGTGAACTTCTTCGATCAGAGTGATCTTATATTCAAGGGAATGTTGTCGAAGGTTGGATAGAGCCATTCAGAAATCAGACAAGTCTTGGCAATGGTGAGAATAGTGTCCATACAATCCACAAAGGGTGCAAGCATGGTTTGTTCTCAATGAATTGTTTCTGACTATTGGCGTGGTTGGAAGTTCAACCACGGGGAGGTTTTTGGTTGTGTCCATGGCAACCAAATGCGCACGGATCATTGGAATTTTAGGGCAATTCTGAGTTGGATGGCCCTATTGTTCACAGAAGGTGCAAGGCGAGATCTGCCAAGGTTCTACGGTGGCTTTGGTGTTCTTGCCCCTGGCCCTTTTTGGGTGGGGTAGTGCAGGTGCGGGTGCGGTGATTGGTTTTTGCAGACCGGGTGGAGGATGGGACTTAACCGTAATGGGCTGCACAGGTGTTAAGACTACCTAGGGAATTGATGGTTGAGCTGGTGGATCAAGATACCACACAGGAATTCCCAATGTAAAGTTGGGTAGGTTCAGGGTGGCCATTACCGGCTTGCTCATGACACCAGGTGGGGAAAAGAGGAAGGGAATTGTATGGACTGGTGAGGATCCTAGACAACTCCCTACTGGTTGTATGTCGGGGTGCAGTTGTGGTTGCGGATGTGCATAATGTTGCAGCTACGGGTGATGTTGCGGCTGCTGTTGATGTTGTTGCGGTTGCAGTTGGGGTTGTGGATGCGCTTGTTGTTTGGGTGCAGCGGTGCTAGACGAGACCATGCACAAGTTCACAGTCTCATTTGTGTCGGTGGCAGTGACACTAAGGGGAAATGAACCGTCATGGTGGTATCAGCAAACAACCCAGGGCCCACATTCAACAATGGGGAGGCTGGTGTGTTGTCAACCATGGTGTTGATTGCAGGGACAACATTAGCGTGTGTGGTCGTCCCTAGTGGCTCAATGGTGGTGATGGTAGGGATAACATTAGTGGGTGTGTTTAACCCTTATGGATCATGATAAGTGAGTTGATCATCTATCACGATCTTCCCTTCGTGGGGGAACATCATGAGATGGAAGACAGTTGATGCGACCACTCTCATGGCATTCATATAACGTCTTTTGAGAAGGAGGTTATAGTCCAAATGAGTGTTGACAGCCTCTATGTCAATCAAAACTATCTTCCCAGCTAATGTGATGGGGACATGGGGAAGGATTCCTTGGGTTTTAGTAGGATGGCCATCATAAGCCCACAGAGTTGTGGAGGATGGCTACAGAATTGGGGATCCAAGTTTCTACCAGACTAGGGTAGACATAATGCACATAGATGCCCCCTCATCTACTATGCACTGGTGCACAACCAAGTTCCGGATAGACACTAGGATTTGGAAGGTGATGGTGGATGGCATGCGTGGT
The DNA here is from genome assembly GCA_001517045.1 of Pseudotsuga menziesii. NCBI lineage: Eukaryota > Viridiplantae > Streptophyta > Pinopsida > Pinales > Pinaceae > Pseudotsuga > Pseudotsuga menziesii. Next base: position 42,792 of record LPNX010467559.1, on the reverse strand, counting down.
TCTTCATTCTCTATGTCGAATGTGATCAGTTTGGAGTCAGAGGGATATACGGCCCCAAGGGTTGCTAGTAACGCTTTCTACTGTGTTGGGAATGTTTTGAGTACCTCTAGAGTAGACATGGCTATTGGTGTTTGGGCCAAATAATCCACGATGCTATAACTGACTACAGCTCTAGCCGTGGAGTTATTGGCCACTTGGCGTATGAAAGGGGGCGGGGGAAAGGGGGTAACTGAAGAGGTACATTAACCAATTTGGATGTAGATGTCGCTGATGTGTCAGCAGGTTTAGTGGTGGTTCCGTACTGATTCCATCTGGTTTGTAGGTTGACCTCTTCAGTCGTCATGGCTAGCAGGTGGTGGACACCTGTTTCGGCCATGGGAGGTGCCCCCAAAGCATTGGGATTGGGTTGGGGAGGAGGTGTGGTTGCCACCATTCCTTGGACCAGTAATGGGTTCTGAAGCACCATAGGAGGAGGTCCTTGTGGTGCTAGGTTGGGTTGGGCTTGATTTGTAGTGTTGGCGGCTTGTTGAACCTTGTTTCGAATGGCTTGCTTAGTGCGACCCATGAGGGGATACTCAAATGTGTAGTGTCCATAGACCTCATAGAGTGTGCACGGTTGGTTTTTGCACAACAGGGCATTGCGTCTTGGTGCATTTGGTTGTGGAGGATTTTAGGCAGGTTGGTTTCCTGCGGCATTGTTGGGAGGGTTTGGATGTTGACCGCCTCCTTGTAGTTGGTTATTGACTTGGTTCTGGGGCCATTTATTTCTATCTTTCCCTTGTTGATTGTTGGGGGTAGGCTGGTTGGGACGGTTTTATTGTGCAAATACTTGTCCCAACGAAGCAGGTTGAGCAGGGATGGGGGCTCGAACTGCTTTCACTGGTGGTGCATAATAAATTTGGGTGGGTTGCAGTGCCACAAATGTGGGCATTTTCCCCGCATACTACTGTGTTGGCCATGCCATGGCCTGAGCCTATTGCAATGGCATAGGTTGTGTGTAGGAAGTTGTTGCTCTGGACCAGGACATCATTCTGGCATAGTCTAGAGTTTGGTTTTGGTAAGAAACACTAGCAGTGTTGCTTGGTTGTGGTGGAACTGTAGTTGGTGTTGGACGGTGCTGTGGTTGTTGGGAGACTGAGCCTATGAAGCCATCTACAGCATGGGATGCCCCCGATGCATCCCAATAGGAGGTACCTAGGCGGCGAGCTTCTGGAATGGCAGTGTATAGGTATCCATACTGGGCGTAGATTAGGTCAAATTGTTGGGATTTCAGTATGGCCTCCTCTTCGGATTGAGGACATTCGAATGCGACGTCCTTTGCTATGGGTGGGAGCAAGGTTTTGAGAAACCAATCCAAGAAGATCCTGTCATCAAGTTGGATTTTGCACAAACTACGATGCCACCACCATTCATGGATGTGGTCGATTATATGTGTCACAGTGCTCTGGTGGCAGGATAACAGGATCTCCACCCCTTCGTCATATCTGACAGGGAGTTAGAAATATTGTAGGAACATGAAAGCTAAGAAGTTGAAATCTGGGTACTTAGCTTGCAGGAGCTCAATGTACCATTTGGTTGCCGCACCTGTGAGGGTGTGTTGGAACAGTCTTAGTATGATCGAGTCATCTACAATGTTATTTGAGGAGCACCATAGATGAAATGTCATAATGTGATTTTGGGGACACTCCCCTGCCTTGCCTTCAAACTTGGGAAGGTTTGATGGTAGCTTGTTTGGCATGGGAGGCCAAAAGGTTTGATGGTGGATGGGATCATTTGTCAATCTAGCCAAATTAGGCAAGTTAAGATGAGCCATGAAAGGCATATTTGACCCTAGGTTAATGTGAGATGGGGAAGTGATGGTGGTGAGGTTTGCAAGTGCATAGTGCACCTACATGGCTGGGGGTATTTGTGGTGGCACCATTGTAGACAGGTCAATGCTCGCAAGTGTGGTGTGAGGGACAGTGTGGATGGAAGGGACACCGCCCCCATGTGTGACAAGAGGGACAGTGTATGTGGACGGGGCACTGCCCCCCTATGTGACAAGAGGGGCAGTGTATGTGGAAGGTCCATTTCCCGCAAGTGATGCAGGTGGGACATTCTGAGTGGTTACTATGGGTGGTGGAAGTTGACTGATGATAGTTTGAATGATCATGCTAGGGATTCCTGCAGGATTGTTAGTGACAACTTGTGGTGTGGACATGGGTCCACTAGCTATGGCTATGCCGGAAAATGGATCTGGGTTTGCACTAGCCATGGGGCTTGATGGTGCAGTATGGAGGTCTGGTTCAGACTGATATGGGTATGAATCTAAATCAGAGGTTGTGTGGCCTTCTGATGGTGTGAAAGGTCATTGAGAGCAGTTTCGACAGTGTCAGTTTAATGTCCCGAATGGTAGTGGTTCACATCTTAGGCATGAGGAAGAGCATGGGGGATCAATTGTGTTATATTGTATCAAATTGGTGGGAATGATGTTTGTACCCCAGTTTCAATGGATTCCTATTGGCTATAGGTGGTCACTCAGCCACCAAGACTACCAGAAGACAGCACTTGGATTTTTCCTCACGGGCATTTCTACTCAATCGGTGGGGGTCGTTGCCCGTTTCGCTTGGCAATTCCTCTCAGGCCCAGCTACTTTGGGGTTGCCATGGTACTCCTCACAATGAATTTTTGGGCTAAGCCCAAGTACTTCCCACAGTTAAGGCATTTTAGGGACTTATGTCCTCAAAGACTGCAGATTTTTTGAGCTTAGTGTAAATTGATCAATTTTAAGGGCTCTCTCAGCGTCATGAACTAAGTTGGGTTGATTACGTGGTATGGTGTATATGTTTTTCTGTCTTTCTAGTATTAGGTGGCTGAAAATAGTTTATGAATTCATCATATTGTGGTAGAGTTCATATCATTATGAATACAAGCAGTAATTAATCAGAAAGTTGTAAACAGATACAATTGTTTTTACCCTGAATGTTAATGGCCTAACTAAGTGACTACCTTACACCTATATTATTCTTTGACCAAGAGAAGGTGTTGGGGTCTCAACACAATGGGACTAAGCCCATTGGTATATTCGTAGGCTACCTCCCAGATGCAAGGTTGGTCAACAGGGAGGACACTTAGCGCCATGAGAAGCCCTCCTTCTCTACCCCCTCTACCTTCTAGGTCATCCGTTTTTAATGGTTTAGAACAATATTCAGTGAAGGGCCTAGGACTATACGAGCTGTGCCCTTTGTCATATCTCAGAATACCCCAAAGGGTGATGACTGGGTAGAGGATGAAGAGTAATAAATACTGTTAATTTTATGTCAATTTTAGTTAAGCTACATTCATTAAGCCATTAATTTTTTTTTTTTGAATTTACACTTTGTTTGTTCATGAAATTGCAGTAAATTAAAACAGAAACAGAAATAGGACTATTGTGCTAGATAGAGGCAGCTAAGCCGCACTGACAGTCCCTAATAAACTAAAAATTAACTACTAATTGATAGACCGCCCATTTTCGGTCAAATTCGACGAGGGGGCCACAAAAATTTTTCGGAAACAGGCGAGGGGGTCACACATATTTCACAAACAGAAGTGGTCTACTGTTCTGAGTGAAGTCGCACCTTTCGGGGGGGGAAGGGTGACTTGGTCACACCTGTGAGGCCTAAAAGAGTGACCTCATCCCTTGTTCAGGCCCAATAAGTGCGAACTGCCCCGGATTTGGGGTTTTTCTGATCCTGAGTCAGATCCGGCCGATAGTAACCTGTACTGTTACCAAACAGACTCGGATTTACTTTGCAGAGGCTTTGGTAACAATAAAAACTGAAAATAAACTATATCTAAGCTATATTTCACAAGAAATTTTAAAAACTAGGGCATAAACTGAAAAAAAACTTGAAATTTAAAAAATTGAACTAAGGACCCTGTGGGATTGACCTGGTATGGTCACCAGTTCTGTAGTAAGGATTTCTCCTTGCTACAGGGGTAAGAATGGCTCCCTTCCATCTATAGGATGAAAGGGTGGGTTCCTGTGTGGAAAAGTAGAAAAGAAAAGCCGAAATGAAACTAGATAGAAATGAAAGCAAAGAAATGGCCAGAAGCCCCTCTACAAACAAGGTTAGGGCTTAACTCTAGCTACTTGCAAACAACTATTAGAAACAAAAACCTGCAAAACAAGTTTAAAAAAAAAAACCTGCGAGCAAATATGGGTCAGAAAACAACTAAGCTACTAAAACAAATACATAAGCAAACAATGGTATACCTTCTCTTTAGTGCAATGGGCCACCATGCCCTGGCTGGAAGAAGCACCTCTCTCTCTCTCTCTTGCTATGGAGGAGCTATGGCTCAATGGAGGAATGAATGGATGAGAGGAGGGATGTGGGTGGCTTGAGAGACAAAGGGTCTCAAGGTATCCATGGGAAGCATAATAGTATGCAAGGGAAGAGTCTTCCTTGAGAGTGACCCCCCACCCTCCTTTAATAGCTTTTTTGGGGACTTTTAGGGTTTTAAGCCCTTGGTTAGGGATTTAGCCCATTTTTTTGGCTTTTAGCCCCTTTTGCCCTAAATTTAGCTCCTTTTAGGGTTTTCGGCTCCTTTAAGGGGTTTTAGCCCCTTTTTGGAGGCTTTAGCCCATACGAGAGTTATTTAGGCTCCTTTTTGGGGTTTTTAAGCCCTTTTACTCATTTTAATCCTTTTTGAGGGTGTGGGGGTCTAATGGGGTGTTACGAAGGTCATGTATAGGTGTCCTTGGGTGGTGTAGGCCATGTAGAGCTGAGTGAGGGTTTTTTTGGGTTAACAGGACCCACACAAGCTAGATTTTATATGCCACGTGGTATCCTCCTATTGTCATTTTGAATCCATAAGAAGGCCAAGGGTCTTAGGATGAGTTGGAAGGTAAATATACTTGGCAATAATCAATTAAGGTTGAATTTTATTGGAAGATTAACTCCCATGGAAGAGGAAGAGGCATTTTGGAGCTAGTGAAACACTTGGACTAGATTCCCTAGCTCTATGACAACAATGATGAAGATGCTATGACACCTATGACACAAATCAGATATGAAGGCTGACATTTGACAATATATGAAATGTCAAGGATAATAATATCTCCAAGAGGGCACTCAAGGGAGTTAGGGCAGCTAATATTCTTCCACATGTGATTTTGTGGAAGTGGGAGACTAGGAATTGTTGTACAAGTGGCATTCTTTGGAATATCTTCCCAACTAGATTTGGAATGCATCTATTGGAAGGAATTCAAACCATAGAGATATTGGAAATTTTATAAGTTTCGAGAAAAAATAATGAAGGAATCCTTTAATTATTTGAGAAATTTGCATTTGTGAAGAGACAAAGCTAGTGGATGACCAGTTTCTTGCCTTAGCCAATTCGAGGGTGAAAGATTCCCATCCAAGTGGGTGTGTGGGAAGGCCATTCAGTAATTTAATGGAATCTTAATGGAATCATAATTTACATGTGAAATATACATTTCATCTCTTGTATGCTTCAATATCATCTTGTTCTTTCATCTATTCCAAGTTTTCTTATCATATTATTGCTCTATGGATTCAGGTGCACTTGGTGAGATATTGATCTCTTTGGGGGAGATTACAATTCCCCATTATTTTATGTTCTAATGTAAATGATATTTATTTCAAGTTCACAATAATATTAGGTATAAATATGAAATATTTCATGTAAAAATGTTAAACAATGAAGAAATAGTGACATTTCTCCATTACCTTGTTGTGAACCAATCTAATGTTGATGGATTCGAATGGATAAGTAAAATACTGATGGTTTATGGATGAATGGACAATTATTGATGTATTATATGAGTTTAATGTTCTGTAAATAAGCATTTGGAGTCATTTTGTTGAGTTTCATATCATTTGGAAAAGATTGCCTACCATTTCCCCCAAGGTTGAAACTAGTATTTTTGAATCTGATTTAAGGGAGTTATAGCAGACATTAAAAGTTGAATGGTGATTCATATGAGTTAATTTTGATATAATATATATTTACCCTTATTCAATTCATAAATTATAGTTGTATTGAGTGCATTGGGAAAATCATTTTCATCATCTACCCCTAGGGGATTTGAACCACAAGTTGCTCGTAAAACTCCATACATTGACCAGATTTCCAAAGTGAGGTGTAGAAGTCATTTGATGGTTGAAATAAACCTATAAAAACAATTTTTATGTATTAAAATAATTCATGCACATTCTAGTATAATTTGAGAGCATTTGGAGCCATCTACCACTAGGGATTTGAGCCTCAAAATTACTAATAAATTCCCTGAGTTCTCTTGGATACCTATTCAAACCCAAACCCACATATAATGCTGAAAATATAATTTATGTAGTTTCTTATAACAGATACTAGTCTCATACCAACCATTAGTGGAGTTTGTACAGTGTTTGGAAGAGATTTGTTCCAGGACCCAGGGGGGATTTCCACCTCCCAAATTGACTAGTCTTGTACCAAAACTTATTCCCTTGAAAATTTCAAACCATGGTTGGGTATATAATTTTATTATATGTATTATTTTTTTTTTAATTTTTCCCATCACCCGTCATTATCTTCCTCACCAATTTTGAAAGTAATTGGAGGAGTTTGGAATCAGTTGTATCCATATACCTAGAGTTGAAATTTGGTGAATTTGAGCACATTGGTAAAATTATTAACAAGGGACATTACAATGGTATCAGAGCATGATATTGGAACCTGATGTGGTCTGATATTTATGAGGAGAATAATTCATGGAACACCATTATATATTCAAAACAAAAGTTCTTTGGTTGAAGAGGAAACAAAATTAGGAGAAGAAGGCAATTTTTTGAGGAAACTATGACTAGGGATAAAAATGGAACCTCATATGATGGTGAGGAGAATATAAAAATCATGGAACCTATATTTGAAGAAATTACCAAGAATATTATGAAAGGATTCAAATTTTTGGCTATCCAACTTGGGAGAAAATATATTGACCTTAAGAAAACCAAGGGGAAAAATGCATCAGCTTGCTTGAAGGAGCAAAAGGAGGAGACCCATGAACCACCTAGTTCTGAAATAGGAGACGTAGAAGAATTAGTACATGAAGAGGATCGAAAGTCACTCCCAAGTGACTCTAAAAAATATGAAGAGACATCACATGAGTATGAAGAAGTTTCTATTGAAAATATTGAAGATCATTTCGAGACACATTCTACCTTGGAAATGAAACAAAGAGCATCTATTGATGGACAATTTAACTATGAAGGGGTACCTACTGATGGTTTCTCACACCTCTATGTTGGTGACATAGATATCACATTTGAAGGTGTTTATTCAAGCCAATCTTCCATTAAACATGAAAATAAAGAACTTGTAGAAGTTGAAGAAGAAACAAGATCAACTTCCCCATCACCACTTGAGCTTCATAAAGTTGATCAAATCAAGAAGAAAGAAGAAGAGGAGATTCTTCAACAAGAACCTCTTTTTCTTGAAGGGTCTTTGAATATGAGTGAAATGGATATCCATGATGTCCTCATCATACTCCATGACACTAAATCATTGGTTTCAAATTCTTGTTGGAAAATTTCTTCATTGGAGGATCCATCCTTCCTTCAAGACATGGAGAAGATTCAAAGAGCAATGTGCAACATTGAAGGTAATTTCATGCCTTTGATTTTTTATAGAAATAATTTGGTTGAGCTTAATGAATTTTTACATGAAGCATACTTGAATAATAATGAGGATATTCATAATCTCCAAATTCAAAATGAGCAACTTCTAGAGAGGTTGCAAGATACTTGTTCTTCCTCCTATGTTTCAGATTGTCATATGGTAGATTGCTTGGAGGATTGTCATGACATGATGGATCATGAGAAACATGAAAAATTGCAGGTTCTTGAGTTTTTTTGAATTTTATATTGATGAGAGAGAATCACTAGTTGTGGTGGAAGAGGAACTCGAGTTGCCTCTTGAAGATGGGTGCAAACTTTTTGAAGAAGTGCATGATTCCACTACCTTGGAACCAACCCATGAGGAATTTTTTGCATATATAAGGGAGTTGCATAATCCTACCTCTATGGATCCTTCACATGATAAAAAAATTTCACTTTATGATAATTTGGGTGATTTGTTTATTTCTCCTACATCCTACACTTCCAAATTTTGTAGCATTCATCATAATGAAGTATGGGTGAAAGGTTTCTTTTTTATAGTGCCACATGAAGAGTGTGGAATTTATATCTATCATTTTGATTATGACATGATTAGAGAAACATCTTATTCACATTTGCAGCATAATAATTTGTTACATTATGATGATACACATCGACATGGGTGCACCAATGATGTTCACTTGAGTCACTTGGAGACTCATGATTTTCCTTGCTCCTTGCCTAGTCTATTTGATGTTGGAGGAACTTCATCCCACACTTGGGTGAAGAGATATATGATTGAAGAACATTATTATTGGAAGAAAAATCCTCTGTTATTTCATGATGATATACATATTCATGGGTGTATTAATGATACTTCTTTGAGCCACTTGAAGTCTTTAGGTTTTATTTGCTCCTTATTTGGTTCAGATTTTGGTAGAGGTTCTTCATTCACTTCTTGGATGAAGGAACACATTGATGATTATATCGATGCACATTATATATTTTTGGAGAAGAATTATGGGACATGGGATCCTCACCTATGTCATTGGGGCATATCTGATATAATAATTAATGCTTGTGTGTATCGGCCACATGGTGATCTACTTATTTGGATGTACAAGCACTTTCATGATTCTTTGATGAGGTACCTTCTTGATGTACATTTGTATGATGTTGTTATGTAATTTGATGATCTATATTTTGTACTCATGATATTTGGAAGGGTGAAATACCAGAAATGGGATCTTGAAATTTCTTGTCTTCATCTTAGTTGGAGTAGCAGTTCGGTTGTTGGTTTGAGAAAGAAAACCAACCTTCAGTTATTTGAGTTCATATTTGCGGATCAATGTTCCAGTTTCCTATGTGGGAGACATTTTGAGAGATGGATTCAATTTTCATATGCTTGGTTTTCATGGAATTCCATCATAGAAATTTCACACCATGCATGTAGTAGGATCATATGGGACCCTGGGATCATTTTTGGTATCATTAGTTTCAATTGTGGGGGCAACAAGCAACATTGGAGATTTATTCATCACTTGAGAAGATGATTGTAATCAGAGTAGTGCAGCAACAAGCATGGTGGATTTTCTCTGAAATTCTCTTGGAATATTAAGAAACTCAAATTTTGGTAACTCAACACCAACTTCAAAGAATTATACAAAAGCAAAAAGGGGTGAAAGTCAGAAAAAGGTTTCCAAAATATGGAGGTAAATATTATTTGTCGAAATTTGGTTTTTATGGATTTGATCAATATTTTTGTTGTTAGTGGTGATGTTATAGGATATATCAATATGCACAATCCAGGTCTCTTTACTTTTGGGAACACAAAGTTGCAGTACATGAGTGCCACTGCTAAAATTGCAGCTAAGGAAAATTAATGAGCAAAACCATAACAGAGCACTTGGTGCAAAGGAAGGAGTACCAAATGAGGATGCCACTTGGGAATATGAAAAATATTGCAGAATAAAAACTTGGAATTGCTTGAGGAAAACAAATATTGAGTGGGGAGGATTTTTCATGTCCCCAATTAAATAATTTCCAAATAAGACTAGTTGCAAATAATGTTTCACCAACCTACTAGTTTCCTAGGTTGGCTGGATACATTTGGAATTTTAATAAGGGACAATAAATGATGTTTGAAAATTAGAATGGAATAAATATTTAATAAAGCACATAAATAAATAAATACAAGGGAAAATCAAAGTGGCAATTGATCATGAAGACACATGGAGGATGTGGGACCCACACAAGATAGGCTTTCTATGCCACATGGCATCATCCTCTTGTCATTTCAAATAAATAAGAAGCCCAAGGGTATTGGGATGAGTTGGAATGTCAATATACTTGGAATTAATCAATTAAGGTCAAGTTGGAGTGGAAGAGTAACTCCCATGGAAGAGGAAGATACATTTTGGAGCTAGTGAGACACTTAGACTAGATTCCCTAGCTCTATGACAACAATGATGAAGATGCTATGACACCTATGACACAAATCAGATATGAAGGCTAAAATATGAAATATATGACATGTCATGGCTAAAAATATATCCAAGAGGGCACTCAAGGGAGTTAGGGAAGCTAAAATACTTCCACATGTGATTTGGTGGAAGTGGGAGAATAGGAATTGTTGTACAATTGGCATTATTTGGAATCTCTTCCAAACTAGAGTTGGAATGCATCTATTGGAGTAATTAGACACATAGAGATCTTGGAAACTTTATAAATGTAAGGAAAAAGGAATGAAGGCATATTTTTATCATTTGAGAACTTTTCATTTGTGAAGAGAGAGAGCTAGTGGATGACTAGTTTCTTTCCTTAGCCAATTTCGAGGGTGAAAGATTCCCATCCATGTTGGTGTGTGTAAAGCCCATTCAGGAATTTCATGGAGATTTAAGGGAGTCAAAATTTATAGTTGCAAGATACAGGGAAGCTCATGGACAGTTCAATAATAGTTTGTTCTTTCATCTATTCCAAGTTTTCTCATCATATTCTTGCTCTATGGATTGAGCGCACTTGGTGAGATAATGATGTCTTTGGGGGAGCTTATAATGCCACATTATTTTATTTTATAATGTAAATGATATGTATTTAAATTTAAAAATACCCTCAGGTCGAAATACCAAATATTTCATGTAAAAATGTCAAACAACGAAGAAACGGTGTCACTTCCCCACTACTTTGTTGTGAACCAATGTAATGTCGATGGATTCGAATGGATAAGTAAAATACTGATGGTTTATGGATGAATGGAATGTTATTGATTTATTATATGAGTTTAATTTTATTTACATAAGAATTTGGAGTCATTTTTTGAGTTTCATAGCATTTGGAGAAGATTGCCTATTAATTCCCCCAAGGTTGAAACTAGTCTTTTTGCATATGATTTAAGGGAGTTACAGCAGAAATTAAAAGTTGAATGGTGATGAATATGAGTTCATGTTGATTTTATTTATATGTACCCTTATTCCATTCATAAATTCTATTTGGATTGAGTGCATTGGGAAATTCATTTTCATCATCTACCCCTAAGGGATTTGAACCACAAGTTGCTCGTAAAACTCCATACATTGACCAAATTTCCAAAGTGAGTTGAATAGGTCATTTGATGGTTGAAATAAACCTATAAAAACAATTTTTATGTATTAACATCATTCATACACCTTCTAGTACAATTTGCGAGCATTTGGAGCTATCTACCATTAGGGGTTTGAGCCTCAAAATTACTAATAAATTACCTAAGTTCTCTTGGATACCTATTCGACCCCAAAACCACATATAATGCTGAAAATATAATTTAATTAATTTATTATAACAGATACAAGTCTCATACGAACCATTAGTGGAGGTTGTACAATGTTTGGAAGATATTTGTTCTAGGACCCAGAGGGGTATTTCCACCTCCCAAATTGACTAGTATTGTCTTGAAACTTCTTCCCTTGAAAATTGCAGACCATGGTTGGGTATATCAGTTGATTATATGTCTTATATATGTGTTAATGTGTCTGATCACCCCTCATGACCTTCCTCACCAAGTTTGAAAGTAATTGGAGGATTTTGGAATCAGTTGTATACATATACCTAGAGTTGAAATTTGGTGAATTTGAGCACATTGGGAAAATCATTAACAAGGGACATTACAAATAACTACAATATATTGAAATTATTTTTCACAATTTAAAAACCCCCCTATATGAATTAAAGTGATAATATATTGGTTAATAAGGTGAATCCCTGTTGGCAGGGGTTTTGGGACAAGTTAGTTGCGCGACACCACGAGTGCTGCGCAAGCTCAGAAGGCACCGCGAAAGTGAAAGATGGCATGCAAGGTGGAAGATACAATATTTTGAATATTTTGTGCCACTTTTTGTACTTTTGGAGAATATTTTGCAGATATTGGTCATTAGTCGGTAGAATCATTTAAGAATTAGTTAGAAAATTGTCCAAGTGGACCATGAATGTAAAGGCGCAAGCCTATAAATAGAAGAAGAATTGTGAATGTAAAAATCATCATAGAGTGAAAATTGAGAGATTGAAACTCAATTGAATTGTTGTCTGTTTTTGAGTGGTTCATTGTGCAGAATTAATATGAGAAGATGAAGCTTGATCTAAACTACTGTTATCTTTTTGTCTCTTTCTGTCTTTCAGTTTCTGTGAATCCAATGGTGAATGTGTGCGACATAGATCTATGATGTGATGTTTATTGCTTATCAATAATGTTATATTTTTAGATATGTTTGTGCAACATTATGGTTATTTCTGTTATAAATGAATGATGCAATGAAATTTCCTATTGACGATGAAGTAACTGGTCAGATCTAGTAGACGAGTTGATGAATTTTCAATGCCCTTAGTCCTTTTCTATTCTGTGGAAACTTGGTTCTGTCAGCCCTCCCTTGAACATCTCGGGTGAGACTTCATTCACTTCACGGGTGTTTCTGAATAGGGTAAAACCTATATGGGTTGGTTCTTAGGGAGATCGTGGTGAGTTGAGTGTCAAGAGAGTGGGAACCCTTGTCAACTGGGTTTTGTTGGTTGGGTTTGCGCCAACAAATGGTTTCGTTGTCAAGACCTTGTGGTGATTGAGAGGAGCATATGTGGCATCCAATGCGGCCATAAATTCAATATTGGTTTGATCAGAAGTTACGAGAATTCGCTGAAACAAAAAATCAGAACCCTGGATAGACGAAGGACAAGTGGTTGGCAAGATACATACACAATTATTCTCATGAATACTTTTTCTCTAATTTTCCCATCATATTGTATGAGTGGTTTGCGTGGTTCACTTACAAGAAGATAAATTTCCAAGGAGGAGAGCCAACATATTAGATAATGAATTGATCCAGGAGCTATAGGAAACTAAAATCAAAGCATTATGGGCTGTTGAGGTTTGGCTAGATAGTATCCTAGAAGGATATATCACTGAATTCACAGTCGACACTACCAAGTCCTACAATGAAGTAGAAAGGGAATTTTTCAACGGACCCAGAGCTGGGTTCTTGTTATCTCCACAATTTTCAATTAAGATACTTGTCTGTGAAAAGGGTATATTGAAGATGTAACTCAAGTAGTAGAACTTCGGTGTGCGGAGGCAGTGGATACCATGAAAAAAGGGGGGAGATGAATGGGAAGATAAGGGGTATATGGGTGAAAGTTTCGATGAGACTGTTAGGGAAGTCGAGGAAGAAAGTGGTCTTACGAGGGGAGGAGCAAGGTTTCGATAAGAGAAGAGGTAGAGGACAGGGAAAGGTCCTGCTGCGATCAAAACACAAGACCATGAAGGAAGAACACACGGGATGAAGCGACCCTCAAGTGATGAAGAGGCTGACCAGACCCATACTACGCCCATAATAGTAGTAACATCAAACCACAGCAACAACATACCCATTCCTCCATGCACTACTCCATACTCAGGAAGAAACACAAGTTCCACGTCGACTTGCCCGACGTGCCAGCAACATTCTAGTAGTAGATCAACATCTATAGGAAGAAGGCTTAGGATGGTGGGCGATGATACAAAGTTACCTTTGTTCTATGGAAATGGGACTGGTGATCGTGAATAGTATTGGTTTCTATGTGAGGTAGTGTGGACTGTTACACAGGCCACGGATGATGATGTTAAGATATGCCAATTGGCAAATACTCTTCGGGGTCATGCACTGGATTGGTACATGAAATTTATAAAAGATCCTACAGGGACCCCTACAAAAACATTGGATGAATTCAGGAGAGGACTAATTGAAGAATTCTAGAAACCAAAATCTGAAGCACAGTATATTATCAAGTTAAAAGTGATTAACCAATTTCCTAGTGAGACTGTTTGGGACATCGATCAAAGACTTAAGACACTGATGGAGAGATTTGGTTTCAATATGAGCGAATTTCAGCACAAAGAATGGTTTATCACAACATTGGTACCTCATATCTGGAAACCATTGATGTAGCAGAAGATCATGACACAGAGCGAGGCTCTAGAGATTGCAATCAAGTTATAAGTCTCACCTATTGAGGAGAATGCAGTTGGTATGAACCAATTCAGGCGCAACTAGTGAACTTGATGCTTCAGGTGCAAGACATCAATAAATGGAAAGAGAGTCACGAAGATCTTTGGTGCACTCATTGTTACACAGATGGACACACTAAAGATACTTTCCTTGACTTCCGAAATTATCTGCTATTTGGGGCGTCGAACCCACTAAGTTGTGGCAGCGTACCATGGTGTCACATATGCCAAGTCTATGGGCACCAACATGTAGAATGTGGATATATGCAGAAGATGGTGACAAAGCCAACAAATCTATATTATTCATTTTGTCGATCTGTAGGGAATGAAGATAAAGACTGTCATGCATATGACCTACTTCAGGAAAGGACATACGAATCATACTTTATGAAGGGTGAATATCATCGCGCAATATAGAAATCACAGTCGCAATATCAAGTGGTAAACTCTCGAACTCAACCACAGTATACACCACTGCCACATATGCAATTTATACCATCGCAGCCACAACCATAGTTTGCACCGCAGCCATAGTTCGCACCAAAGCTGCAGTTTAGTCAGATGTCGATGGCTCTGCTGCAGCCACAATATGTTAAGGCATCACACTACATTTAGCAGCAACCGAATCCCCTGACACAGTAGTTGGCTCAGTCGTAGTATCAGCATCAAGGAGGATTACACACAGGATTCCGAGGAAGAGGAGGAGGCTTTGGTAAAGGAGGAGGATGAGGTCGTGGAACTGTATAGTGTTACAATTGTGGGGTATTTGGACATTACCAGAGAGATTTCCCACAATTACAATGTTCATGTACATACTGCACCATAATTTATCATATTGTGGAGAAATTCCCACAGCTAATCGCAATGTGGTAGGCCAGAAATGTTCCTCAGCTGCAAAATCAAAACCAGTTGTAGAATCAAAATTAGCTACAAAACCAGAATTAGTTATAGAACCAGGCTTATAATCAAGTTCCATTTCAGAATCAAACTGTGAATCAATCCATGAACCCTCCATTGAACTAGAATCCACCATTGAAATAGAATCCGCTGATGAACCAGAATCAAGGATTGACAGTTGCGACAATCTCAACAAAGCCCAGAAAAAAGGATGTTGACATTGCCATCGTCACCCACGGAGGTGCGACGAATGGAGAGGATGGGCCCCACTCGCAAGTTTGAATGGCTTGGAATAAGAAGGCATCGTTTGATATCACAACTGAAAAAGAGACATTCTTTGAATATTTTGATGCGATCAGAAGAAATCCTAGTGAGTCATATGTCTATGAAATGCCCTCTACTTTTGATTCTTCATTGGATGCAGGACCATCGCATTAGCATGGTACGTTTCAACACTTCTTCGAGAGTTGGTTATCACTGGCAAGAGATCCTGATTCTCTAGCTGAGATTGAGAATTTGATGCACCTCTCGGGTAAGGAGTGGAAGGACTCCTCAGTGAACTCTTTACATAAGAAAAAGACGGGCAAAGAGTTGCGCATGAACATTCAAATTAGGGACTACGAAGTAGATTTAGTCATTCTATATCTGGGCTTAGATCTGAATATTCTGACAAAGCAGACCTGTCAGAAGATGGGGATGTCAATGTTGGGATAGTCTCCTGTGCAGCTACACTTGGCTAATCAAGCCAATGTACAACAAATCGGACATGTGTCGAACCTGGTCATATATGTTGAAGGTATGAATACCTATGTTGATTTCGATGTGATTAAAGTTGTTGATGGTGAAGGCTCCTATCCTGCGTTGCTGGAAATCAGATGGGACAACAATAGTATGGAAGTAATTAACTTCAACAAGCAGATGATGACGTTTGAAAAACACGACATCCAAGTCATTTCTCATATGGATCCAAACAAAGGGAAGAGATATATTGAACCAGTAAAAGATGAAATTTTTAGGGGATGGGATCATTCTTACAACATTTCAGAGGACTACATCCACCCAACTGTCAATGGAGAACTTAGTTGGTGCAGTGCTAGTTCTGCATCCTTCGATTCTGATGATGTGTTGGAGAAATAGAAAAATCGCATGGATGAGGTGTCATTCATGAAGTGTGATATGATCACGCAGTCGTTGTGCCATATCACGACTAAGATTGTCTAATTACCAATTTACAAAGGGATACTTGAGTTGTCTACGTTCTTAATGGAGTTTGAAGAAAATGTATCAGTACCGCAGCGATTGTTGGAACTGGAGGAAGCACCAAAGGCTACCCCAACATGCTGGTGGGTGAATCATAAAAATACAATTACTAGATGAGTACAGTGTCGATGGTTGATGATAGTGCGCTTTGGTGATGCAGAAATATATCATACTAGGAGGTAAGATAGGCAGAATGACCTTAGCGTCCATTTGATGGAAAGCCAAAAATTATGGGCATAATGACCAAAGGATGAATGGGTCCATGCCTTTGTCAACACATTGGATGAAATTCCAAGATCATGGTATGTATCGGTATATTTGTGCAGAGAAATAACTACTTGGGAGGAGCTGACAGTTTGCTTTACTTGTACCTTTATTTTCACAGATGTCAATCCCGATGTCCACAATGCGCTTCAGATCATCCAAGATGTGGTATTAAACTTAGTACCAGTTGCATAACCAAAGGATCCACATGCGCATTGCTACATGCAATCGATGATGGAATGTTACAATGTGACTTGAGGATGAGGATGAGCTATGGTATATCAATATTCCCGAAACAGAAGGGAGTAGGGATGTCGCAACACTAGATATACTAACTAATCCCATGAATCAACCACTGAAAATTAGAAAAGTTAACATTGGGATGGAGGAGAGCCCAAAATTTGCAAGTGTTGGGGACTACTGGGATGAAGAGACTATGGAAAAGATCACAAATCTACTGCATGAATTTCAAGATATGTTTCCAACCGAATTCTTGGAAATGAAGGGGATACTGGGTGATTTAGGGGAGATGAAAATCCCACTAAATCCAGATGTGAAACCAATATGGCATAGGTTGTATTTCCTGAATCCATGATAGAAGGAGAGGATGAAAGTTGAGCTAGATAGGATGTTTGATGCTGGAATCATTGAGCCAGTGGAAGAATTAGAATGGATCAGTCCTATGGCGGTCCAAGACAAGAAAAACGGTGAAGTTCGAATCTGTGTCAACCTAAGAAAACTAAATGATGCCTGTGTTAGCACTAAATTTATTTTTGTCAAAGTTGGTCTTATTTCCTTCAAAATTTTAAGTTTTCATGGGTGATTGAGTTGGTTTCCAAATTTTTCTCATTAATCTATTTCCAAGTTGGCAAAGAAAAGAAGTTAAAGGAATTTTAGGTAAAAAGAGAAATAAGTTTTTCACAAGTGGGGCAAAAAAATTTTATTCACTTTTGAATGAAATTTATAAAATGGGTTTTATAAACCAATTATTGGATTTATATTCAAGATTATATAATTTTGGATATTTTTTCCAAGCCAAAAAAGGGGCATCATATTCACCAAACCAAGTCCTCCATGAAGGATCAAGCACTAAGCTTTCATAGGATTTATTACCTTTATTTATTCCTTAAGGTATAATCAAACCACTAAAACATATAATAATCCAAAGGTTCAAACAAAAAGTGGAATTTCATCAATGGTCCCATTCTATTCCAGAGTGCAAAAGTGTGAGACAATTAAAAGGGAAAGGTGGTAGCGGAATGTAAACCATGTTCCACGTGGCAAATTGAAGTGAATTCCACGGAGAAACGTAATTTGGGAAAAACCACTTGATGAGGGCTCTAGAAAGGACCTCGTATAAAGGTAAAGTTGACTTGGTTTAAAAATCATTTCATTTGTGTGCTGCGGGCGAAAGGAAGGAGACAGTCTACCATCTTTCAAAAGTCAATTTTTACGTGTTTACAATCACAAGGAAAATGGGTGAGATAAAGAGTCTGATCAAGAAGATGGAAATTGATCTTAATAGAGAAAGAAAAGGGAAGCCACCACTCAACAATGCAGAAAGGAAGCCCAAAAAGAACATCAGCCCAAAAGTGTTGGAGAAATATATACAGTGAGAACATTCGTGAAGGTATTGGTATGTGTTTAAAGTCTTACAAATAGAATTTACAATGGAGAGCGTGCCAAAGCTTGGGATTATTCAAGTGTTTGGAGGCAATATTAACAAATATGGCTACCTTGATCAATAAATTCATGGGATTTCTCTTACAGTTGATGATCTTACAATGATAGATGCTATATGTTCTCTGTTTATGAATTACAGTTAAAACAATTCAAGGTTTAGAAGTAACATAGCATATTTTTTCTAAAAATGACTATTTTAGTCATTTTATTCAAAGACCTGTTTATAGCAAAAAAAGAAGAATTTTCAAAAACTAAAAGAGTTTTTTCATAATAAAATTATTATCTACAATAACCTCTCTCGTTTTTTACCCAGGTACTACATATTGGGATAATTGAAGTCATCTTTAGAGGGAAAATGTTCAGATTTCAAAATGACTGTTCTAGTCATCAGATGAAAATAATTTTTTACATAAAAGTAAGATGAATTTTGAGAAAAGGAGAGAGGTTTTTATTTAAAACATTCCTATCCACAATAACCTATTTCATTTTTCACACAGGTGCTATTATATAGGAGAAACAAAGTCAGTTTTATAGGCCATTTTTCATGTTTTCCAAAGGACTATTTCAGCCATCAAATTCACAGAATTGTTTGAGACATGGAATTTAATTTTACAAAAATGAGAGAGGTTTGTATTAATAATAGGACTATAGTCAAAAAACCTCCTTCATGTTTTACACAGTTCTCACGGGATGAGAGAATTTAAAAGATCTTTACAAGTTATTTTTTCAGAAATTTACAATTTTACTATCTGAGTCATTAGTTTGAAAGGCATACTTCGAGGATTTTGAGACGATTTTGGAGAAATTGAGACATGGGTTTTGTTGGGAACATGTCCAATTACAAAATCCTATCCTATATTTCACATAGCTNTGTTGTAACTGTTTCTATTTTTAGAGTTCAGTTAGGTTTCGAATTCAAGGTTAGGTAGAGGTTATTCTTCTATAAATTAAAATGTAATTGATAGTTTTAAGGGGGGTATTTTCAAGATAGGAGAGGCTCCACATTGTAATGGCTTCAAATTTTTCAGTAGATGAATGAAATTTGTAGAGGAGGAATGTAAAGCCTTTTTCATGGCAGAGATTCCTGTGCCATCTTTTTCTTCATTAAGTAATTTCTTTATGTGACTGTTTATCCTGTTTCCCACTCCATTTTGTATTTGATTTCATTCTTGAGCATTAGTGTTTATGGGATAGAATTCATCTTGCATGCTCTAGGTTGATTGTTTAAGCATTGTCAAAACATTTTCTTCTAAAATCTTACAGAATTCACCCTAGTTAGGTGCTTTGTTTGATGGGATGTCTCCCTTTGTCTACTAATCAACCTGCTAATACCTCAAGACCGAGGAAATGGTGCCTACCTTGCCTCTATTCATAAAACTTCAAAACCTTACCTCCTGCAACCTATTTCAGATCTGATTGTTGACTCCATTGCCCTATGGTCTCCTCCATGACTGTCCTACCAAGTATTTTAAAACAAAATTGTCCTATTTGTCCCATCAAAAATCTGACCTTCTGATTGTCTCTGATTGAAATATCATGAGTATAAAAAATTTGTAAATAGTGAGGGATCCCTCCTGAGATGTTTATTGACCATTCTGCTTTGAAATACCTAGTCAATAATCATGTGTTGGGGGGAAATATATGTCAATGGCTAATTCTCTTTCAGAAGATTGATTTTGAAATAGTTGTGAAGCTGGGTGGCTTGAATGTTGTCCCCGATCATTTGTTTCGAATTGAGAGAGGCGAAGATCCAACAAACATTGACGAGGGACTGTCGAAGCCCAGCTGTTCAGATTCGACATAGTAGATGATTATTATGACCAAATAATATAGTTCTTGGCGACAGGAATCGTGACGAAATATTTCGCAACAAGCTAGAAGAAGAAGTTGGTAGTCAAGGTCTCAGATTTCCATTTAATTGTTGGGTAGTTATACAAACTTGGCTATGATGATATTTTGAGGCGATGTGTCCTACCCCATGAACAAGGAGATATTTTAGAGGAAGCCCATGCGGGAGTTACTAGTTGACACTATGGAGGAAGAGCTACTGCGAGAAAGGTGCTTCACGTAGGGCTCTGGTGGCCCACCTTACATAATGATGCGATAGATTATGCATAGCATTGTGATTTCTATCAATGCACTAGAAAACCATCACAACGGGATGAGATGCCACTAGTTCTACAAGTAACCTTGCAACCTTTTGATAAATGGCCTGTGGATTTCATGGGTCCAATCAACCCACTTGGGAAGAGAACTAGCGCGTAGTACATAATAACAAAAACAAACTACTTGACGAGGTGAACGGAGGCCGCACCCATTGTGGATAGCACCGTTGCGACAATGGAAAGATTTTTGTTTGACAACATCGTGACACGGTTTGGATGTCCAAGGATATTGATGAGCTACCAAGGCAATCACTTCATCAACTGCATAATAAGCACACTGACAAAAGAATTGCAAATACAACATAAGAAAAGTACACCATATCATTATTAGGAAAATGGAACAGTAGAAGCTTTCAACAAGATATTGGAGCATGCACTTACAAAGGTATGTAACGTTAACCACGATGACTGGGACTTAATAAATATTCCTGCAGTACCGTGGGCATATCACACCACTTGAAAGATACTCATGGGGAAAACACCATTCAAATTGGTATACGGGAAAGAAGTGTTCATTCCTATGGATTACATTGTCCCCAGTATGCACATTACAACCAGAACGAGCATGGATGATGAAGAAGTGCTAGAGGAGCATGTGGCGCAATTGATACAGCTTGAAGATGACCTATTCATTGCAGGATTTCATCAACGCATTGAGAAGGATTGACAGAAGGCTTGGCATGATCGCCACATAAAGAACAAACAATTTCAGCAAGGAGATTTGGTGTTGTTGTATGACAGCAAGTTCATGAAGCATCTAGGTAAGTTACAGACTCATTGGTTAGGTCCATACCTCATTAATTCTATTACTTATGGAGGCGTAGTGTAGCTACAGTAGTTAGATGGAGCAATGCTACCAAAGCTTGTAAATGGTAGTCAACTGAAGCCCTATAGGACAAGGTTGGAACCATGCGGTGCTTGAGGCCCTACACAAAATAAATAAATAAATAATAGATAGTATCATGGGAGAATGGAAGGCACACCAAGAGGAGGTGGCTACGCAAGAATAGGAGTTAGTAGCGTAAGTAGAAGGTCATGCTACGACATCCGCAAGGCTGTGAGCAGATGTCACCTCAATAATCAATGGCAACAGTTAAAGTAGTTAAACGACGATACTTTTAGAAGTGATGTGTAATGATAGTGGATCCAATCGGTGCATTGACAGAATCGGCGGCAGATTCAAGTAGTTAATGAATAATTTAGTCATGATGTTCGAATTGATGTCATAATGATGAAGTATGAGTTGAGTTGGTGCTATATGAGGAAGATTGCTATGGTCAGAACACACTAGTGTGTAGATTTGAATTACGTTGAGCTACAGATGTTACTAAGTTGTCAAGAGGATTGTTGAGAAAATCTAAGCAGAGTAATGAAGTTGCTAAGACTAGAAAGGGTGTAGGCTTAGTAAGTCGAAAGGAGAATTGGTAAGTTATGGAGAGAAACACAGACATCATTGATATTTCGAGTGAGCAATATTCACCACTCAGACTAGTTTCTATTGAAGAAGAAGTCGCAACTATGCAGTCTAGCTCATCAACAAAGAGGAAGGCACAGAAACCCATCTCCCTAGTATCACAAAAGCGACGGACCAGAACGACCACAAGGGCGTACAAAGAGGGTACACCACAGATGGGGCCATTGAACCCTAAAGTTATGGATTTTGCTGCTTGAGCAGGGGTGTCTATCAAGGACATCCTTGGCTACATCCCTCCTATTTAGCCTGGGGCGCAGGCCAGGAAACCCACGAAGAACCAGAGATACCAGATCAAGATGTCACTGATACCACAAGGGATGGTATGCAGTTATGATATCATTCCTATAATGATGCAACTAAGGTACAAATACCATGCCCTGCTTTCCTTAGAGGATGTTGCAAAGGAGCTGTACCTACCCATGGTACCAGTAGAAGGAACCCTGGTCAAGCGTATTCCACAAAATTGTGCAAGAGGATTGGACAAATATGGATTGCTCAGATTGATCAATATGTCACACTTTGGGTAGCCAACAGAGGTGAATACATGTGTGAAACAATTGTTGGCATGTTTTCATGGTGGGTATTTATGGCTAGATGAGTCGATAGTAGTCATGGTGGAATTGATTTCAGCAATAACGGGGCTACCCAAAGATGGGCCAGACCCCTCCCAGTATATCCGAGGAAAAGATAATGACAAAAAGTTGGAAATGACTCTAAAGAAGAGATATGCTCTGCAGCATGATGGGAGAGCTTACCGCATTGATAGCATAAATGATCACGCGGTCCATATTGGTGCCAAGATTCTGGCTAGTAAAGTTATAAGGAATAACCAACCGGTTCAGTGTAATTTCGGGATGGTCGCATGTGTTGATTTATGTGCACAAGGCACACGCATGAATTGGTCCCTTTTTCTGCTGAACCAGCTAGTGGAGGATGTAGAGGCTGCACAAGCAGGTGCAATATTATTTACATACAGTTGGCTGCTCATCTTGATTTCACTAGTAGATTGGATGTAACCAGAGGATTACCAAAGGATGGATGTCGAAGTACTAGAAATGTGTAAAGGTTCCAGATATCAGAACTTATGGTGGGTTAAGGATGTAGAGAGAGAGGTGGATTGCTTAATCTAATTCTGGATCTACTAGGAGGCACTACAAGAGGCAGCGACAAAAGTTCCCTAACTGACAAAGGAAGCCACGACAAAGTATCGAAGAATTGTCCATTTTGCAATTGGACCCCACATTGTTTATGTTCATGTGTGACAAGACCCCACCAAGAAATGGGCACCAATGAGGTACAAAGTGTCTGATACAGAGTTGGAGGCCGATATTAACGGTTGGCATGCGAAGTGGCAAGAACCGATTAGTATAGCAGAAGCTTCAACAGAAAAATCAGCGGATGCACCTGAGGATCATGTATGCAAAGATGACCACCAATCAAATGATGACTCATCAACAGAGTCACCTACTCACCCATAAATGCAACACATACTCCAATAAATTAGAGCCAAGAAGCGAATGGATCGAGCTATAAACAACAACACTGTATCAGTAATGGAAGCACAATTACATAAACTTGTCAAGGATGTCAATGATGCGACTGATGTCACTACAAAAGAAATGAATAAATCAGCCCAGGAAGGACTCACCGAGGTAAGAACTAAGTTGGATTCTGTTTATAATCTTGTTTTGCAAAGAGTAGCAGAGAACGCAGCTACGCAGGAGTATGTGTCAATCAGCACTGAGCCACAAGCCAGGAATGTTCAAATTCCCCCCGGTGCGATTGAAACTGGACAGGAGGACTTGAATACCTCCCTACAACAACTATAGAACTTTGCCTTGGATATCAACAGACTTTCCATCAAGATGTTGGTATCCATGTAGCACATGGTCAACTAGGAATTAGTTGATCGACATAATAATATCAATGACCAATACTTGTGGTCACAAGAGAAAGCAAACGCCGTGCAAAAATAGGTTGAAGAATTGAGCTGAGCCAAGGAGAAATTGACCAGGGATAATGCACAGGATTTATAGGTATTGAAGAAAGCACACGAGGAGTTGGAAGCGATAGTCCCAAATGCCTGTCAGTATGTCTTGGAGAGAACCACAGAGTTGGATGCGGTAGCCAAAGCAAAGAAACTTGGAGTTGTTATTGAGCAGCTACATAGTGAAACAAGTATTTTGGATGCTTTGATACACCCCTCTACACCACTAGAATAGATAGCCTCAAGGAAGGATGAGATAGAAGAGATGGCCACACAGTTTGATGAGTTAGAGCAAGACACCAAGAAATTCATAGATGCCACTATGCAAGTTTGGGGTAGCATAGTACATGATGAACAACTCGAGCAACTCACTGCATAGTTGCAAGAAACATACAGGAAACTGGCGAACCTAAAGACGTCGCTCAAAGAAATTCCCTTTATAATGCAGATCACCAAGGCATCAGAGCTAAAGGAGTTGTAGCAGAGAGTATCTGATGCAAGGGAAAGGTAGCAGCAATGCAATGCACAATTAGACAAGTCTCAAGAGATTGGAGCACAACTATCCATAAGAATAGTTTTTGCACTCCAAGTTGCACAAGAAGGTTAGAAAAACATTGCTACGAAGATGGTTGAGCACCCTGTCAACCATGATCTAATGACGAGCCAGGCAATTAAGGAACGAGTCAAGGAGAAGGTTAAAGCAACCACTCAGCAGGTTGCAGATTTCAAATCCAAGATCATTGAGTTTACCAGGTCTAGATAGGCGTGGCTTGAGGGTGAGCCACAAGATTGTGTTGGGGGCCTGTTGGTAGGGGTTTTAGGAAAAGTTAGTTTCACG
The DNA here is from genome assembly GCA_001517045.1 of Pseudotsuga menziesii. NCBI lineage: Eukaryota > Viridiplantae > Streptophyta > Pinopsida > Pinales > Pinaceae > Pseudotsuga > Pseudotsuga menziesii. The sequence goes on along the minus strand of LPNX010467559.1, from coordinate 18,097 downwards.
GCACCATGAGTGTCGCGCAAGCTCAGAAGACACCGCACAAGTCAAATATGGCGTGCAAGGAAAAAGATAGACTATTTTGAATATTTTGTGTCACTTCTTGTACTTTTGGACCATATTTTGTGGATATTGGTCATTAGTTGGTAGAATTAGTTAAGAATTAGTTAGAAAATCATCCAAGTGGACCATGAATGTAAAGGCGCAAGCCTATAAATAAAAGAAGAATTGTGAATGTAAAAATCATCATAGAGTGAGAATTGAGAGCATGAAACTCAATTGAATTGTTGTTTGTTTTGGATCTATGGTTGATTGCACAGAATTAATATGAGAAGATAGAGGTTGATTTGAAATACTATTATCTTTTTGTCTCTTTTTGTCTTTCTATTTCTATGAATCCAATGGTGACTGTGTGTGACATGGATCTATGATGCGATGTTTATTGCTTATGAATAATGTTATCTTTTTAGATCTATTTGCACAACAGTATGGTTGTTTCTATTATGAATGAATGATGCGATGAATGTTCCTATTCATGATGAAGTAACTGGATAGATCTGGTAGGAAATTTGATGAATTGTCGATTCCCTTAGTCCTCTTCTATTCTACGAAAACTTGGTTCTGTCAGCCCTCCCTTGAACATCTCGGGTGAGACTTCATCCACTTCGCGGGTGTTACCGAATAGGGTAAAACTTTTTTGGGCCGGTTCTCAAGGAGATCGCGGCGAGTTGAGTGTTGAAATAGTAGGAACCCCTATCAACTGGCTTTTGTTGGTTAGGTTTGCGTCAAAAGTCCCCTGTGGAAAGAATGTGTCCCTTAATCAATTAATAACTATTTTATTATTATTATTATTCATGACAATTAATACTTAATAATATATATATATATATATATTATGTTACAAAAATTAGAAAGGTGGTATCAACAATGGTGGAAAGAAGTTTGTTGAGGCATATAAAATGGTTTGGAATCCATGTTTCACCCTCTATAATTTCTAAGGATGTACTTTCTGTAAATATGTTTTTATAATTGTATAGGAAATGGGTTGTGTTAAAGTTCAATAGATTTGTATGTCCATAATTCACCATTGACTACCATGTGTCCATGTGGGACAACCATCGTGTGAACATGCATGCCAAAGGAAAAAAACGTTGGAGCCTGCTCAATTGACAAGATCACACTAGGTGGAGAAACCAAAAACTATAAAGAGATTGTGGCCCAAAAAAATAATTAATAAGGCATATCTATATGTATATATAAATTTATATACATATCAAGTAATGGGAATAAATAATAAGAATAAAAAGGAGCCATTATGACATGAATAAGGTGATGTGAAGAAAAGGTAATGTGACATGGCACTCATAAGTAATGAGCTGCAGATATTAATGCGACATCAACACACATATTTAATTCCACAACAACACAAAAAATCTTTTGTATATATGGAAAAAAAAAGTTTAAAGACAAAATCTTGTTTTGGTCATAACATGAGAAAACAAGGTCGAAATCATGTGAAATTTTAGGCGTAGCTCTACATTTAAATGGGAATGTGAAATCATGAAGTTGGTATACACTCTTTTTAGAATGGAGAAGAAAGAAAATATAGTGTGTGTGGATAAACACACAAAAAAAGTCAACTTCAAACTCTAGGTCGAGAGTTTAAAAAAATCTTGTAGTGGAGATTTCGCCCCTACTATGTGAAAAAACACCTACCTTAGGTAAGTACGATCATAGGGTAGAGTTCACTGTGCATGGGATTACTCAAACTAGACTTGCAATAATCAACAACAACAATGACAGTATTTTTATGATTTATATTATATATTTTTCTAACTAATAAAAACAATAATAAGCATACCTTTTAATAACATGGGCCACTGTAACCACTTGAGGAAATGATCCACCGAATACACAGTCTGGTTCTCCAGTCGTCTCCACTAATGGTTGTCCAAAATGGGGAATGGATCCAAGAGGGTATGGAGAAGGCTCAACATACACTGTGGGAATGATATGACAAAACATGGGAACAATGACGAAAGGTGAAAAATGAAAAGTTAACGAAAAGTGTTTTTGGGGAGACCTTCCCAATGTATTATTTATAGGATGATCCAAGGTTTTTTGACCCATGGTAATGACACATGGTATTTTATTTTGCATGGTATTTATCGATGGTTTTTGAACCATTCTCATTTTAGGGTTTTTTGCTCCTTTTTGGAGAGAGTGGGGTTATGTCACAATAAATTCTCAACTTCCCTGTATTTATGGGGGAAGAAATAATAATTTTTTGGACCAATTTTGGTGGAATTTAATTGTGAAGGTCAAAATGAAGGGAATAATGGTGGGAATATGATGTATAATTATGGTTTGGACCATAGAGAGATAGGTGAACATTTTTTGGTGTTAACATATTTCCCCCTGATGTGTGAGGACAGGAGCACATCGTATGGTTGATAGACATCATAGGATCAAGGGAGAAATGGTGACAATGGTTGAGAGACCAGAGAGGACCATGTAGGAGTGGATTCTACTCATTTGAACTATAGTGGCTTTTGGTTTGTATTTATTCTAAAAAATGGATCAGGTACATATAATCTCAGACATGTATATGGATGAGGTGAGCACACCCATGCTCGTAACATTGTCTCAATATAAAAATGGGGATCAAGGCTCTAACAATGGGAGTCGATTAATACATATATACAACTGGCAGTACATAATGATGGCATCAATGGGAGGTTGAATGTAAATACTGATATGAAGAACTAGTACACAGGAACAATGGAATTCTTATGGAATGTAATATCACAACAACTGATGCTTTGTTGAATATGGAGGTATACACAACTAAATGGACTTAATGACTAAGAGTCAGAATCTATGAGGTACAATAAACAACATCAAGTACTATAGATACATGGAAGAAGGATACTGATGGGATTCCGAACACTATTGCTAACGCAACCTAGAAATCACAAGGGACATAAAATTGTATGGGTCCCATAATAGACTCATGAATGTGCTAGAGTCAGGTGACAACCAGGGTCCTTGACCAAATAATAAAAGAACCAATACCTTGTACAAATATTAATGGTGAGATAGTGTAGCTGAATTCGAGCATGGGAGAGACAACCAACCCAAAAGGAACTAAGGAATCCTTTCAAGTGGTCCAAGGAACTCATCAATGAGGTGGATGAAACTAGGATACAGGGACCTCTAGGTTTATCCTCTGGAATAAATGTATTGACTTCGATAGAGGGAGACCTGAAACTACCAAGGTAATGAAGTTTCTTTTATAGAAGCGCGAGGGGGAAAAACAGAGATATGGTATAGTCAGGGGACTGAGATACTAGATGGGGAACAGGGGCATGGGAGTATAGGGGACTCAAAATTCCTTTGTTCAGAGTATGATGGCATGGCTGACCCGGTAGCAGATGATACTGACTCATAGGGAGGGGATCATAGCTGTGAAATAGGGTACATGACTGCAATGGAAAATACTAAGGGAGGTAACATGAATCGTGATATCCACGGGATCCAAGGGAGACTCATCGCAAAGTAATATGAATAAAGGTGACTAGATGGGGGGAAGTTTCCTTAATGGGATACTACATGTAATATGTGTGGGCACCTAGAGACATCGTTGTTAACCTTATTCATAGTTTAAGGAGCTCGAAGAAGGGATAGAAGTATGCTCAATATGATACTATCTCATGGAATTTTATCGAGCCCAAAATGGTAAATGCTCGATGGTGTTTTCACGTTTAGAGAGTCTAAAAATAGGAAGAAGCCTATAGTGGGGTCTATTTTTCATACAGTAGTCTCCTAAGTCTAAAAAGGATAAAAGTGTACAAAGGAGATCTCTACTAGGTGAAAGTGGAAGAGAGACTTCTTTTTCGTAGGTAGTCCAACCAGGATGAAAAAGGTTAAACCTATGCTAATTGGAAGATCATTCAAATACTTATATGAGCATGAACGAAACTAAGTTTGCTCGACGATATTTTCTTTATGAGAGAAAAGGAAAAGAGCCTAAATACAACCCATAGTGATTTTTTTTGTAAATTACGGTCCCAATGTCCGACAAAGCATAAAAGGATACAAAGGGAAACTTTCCTAGCTAGAAGGTGCTAGGGTGGTCCTTTTCTTAAAATAGTCTACATAGTCTGAAAAATGAGATAAATGAGGCCACATAGACTCCCTTTCAAATAATTTAACGAGTGTGAAAGGAAGAAAGAGTGCTCAACAATATTTTCATTCTTTTAGGAGTCAGAAAAGAGCTTAATAGAAGCTCTATAATGGTCAGTCAAGCAAGGAGGAAGTGTTCTATCTACCAAAATGGATGATGTTGTGAACATGACTGGTACTGATATAAACAAAAGTGGAACACTAGTGAGGCCTCTATGCAAGACAACGAATGGAGGTTAAATAAGGCCAATTTTGTAGTATCGATGGAGCAAATGGCTCGTGCACATGCCAATACATACAAGGTTTATTTTCTTAGTGGAACACAAATCAAGGTGACTTTGGGAAATGTCCCAAAACATCATAGGGAGAGAACAAGATGTGGGTTTCTTGAGTAGATAGAGGATGAAAAATCAAACTCGGTGGTGCAAACGGTGTGAAAAATAGACACCGGGTGACTATGTGGTGCACAGAAGAAAGGGTTGACCAAAAGGAGTCCCATAAACAAGGGGGACCACATGAGCCTTGGATGAGGTAGTGGTGTGAGCTGATGATCAGGGAGGGAGGTGACCTTATGCGGAATTTATTCTCGCGGGATATTTTTGCACAATGGTGATAGCTTCCTATCCTCATAGAGGACTATCCATACGTGGGGATGGAATACTGGCGAGATTCAGAGATGCCTCAACTTCTAGGAAATGTATGGGACCTAATGGTATGTATACATGACTACATGTGGTTTCAGTCATATATAGTTTACTATAATAGTGGTAGCTAAATCATACATGCGATAGATACTAATGAAATACTGTGTGCATGTGCAGACATGGGATCGCACCCTCCAGCGGGGTACCAATGATGCAGGGGCAGGGTGGAGGGGCTAGATCCACTGGATCACAAGCACATGAGGCGACAAAGTGCTACAATGGACTCATTGTAGCTGTATGTGGAGCGGTTATTGGAGGGGGTCATCAACGATGGGTGGCAGTACCTAGACGACAATCTGATTGTCATGTTCTATAGATCTTATCTGGAGTGGGTCTCTCTAATGAGGAGGATCACATTTGCTGCTGAGTATGTCAAAGAGGTGACATAGGGTGGCGTGTCGATGGAGGAGGAGAGATCTGATGAGGAGGAAACCGAGGACACAGAGTCAGAGGAGGGTGACTCATACTAGGATCTTGTGATGCTTCCCCTAATGCATTTGAGAATGGGGATTTTTGTGTGATATATATGATGAGAAATCTTGTGGTGCTTCTCTTTCTGTACTGAACGTGATATTTATGATATCCATGCACATGGATGCACCTTTTTATATTTTTATGGGTTTTAATGAGTCTCGTTTTATGATTATGCCTATATGATGTATATGAAATATGTATCCATGACTATATGATGATGCATGATGTATTTTATTTCCTATATGAAATGATTGATGTGCCACTAACGTTATTAGACATTTGGTCTAACCAAGTGTCTAGTGTGCAGGAACTTTCTAAAGAGGCAGGGATCGTGTACCCGATAACAATTATTCAACTGGGAGACAAGCAGCTGGGAGTCTAGGAAGACATAAAGGAGACAAATACCCAAGTGAAGGGTGACAGTCAGGAGACTAGAGATTCCATCGTACTCATCCTAGTGTCTGGTAGCAATACCAACACACATTTCGTCAATATGGATCAACTCATGTAACAGGGAATAAATGACCCACATAGCTGAGGCGAGATTAGGATACCATCTACTTGTGCCATTAGCGAAACCAACATAGCAAGGCAAGGTAAGATACATATGGAACAACCAAGGAAACAAAATGTGATACTCATGGTAAAAACGATGCAAAACAAGAAATAAAAACTATGATACAAGGGTATGCAGGGTGGTTGACTTGGGCGTAGAATATCTTGAGGCAGAGTCCATTGTAGGGATTCTTCAAGAGGAAACCATTAGAGTCAGCAAAGAGATATCCCCCCTTGATGATACATCGATGTATGACATAAGGGTGTGAGAAATTCTAACTACGGGAGAATCTAGGAGCATTATTGAAGCTAACAAATCAAATTTGGTGCAAAAACCATGAAATGAGAAGTAATTTACACACACAAATGTGAACAGAACCAGGATAATTTTAACTGACTAACATAAAAACATGTTATTTCCAGGTTTATATTACATTTGGAAAGTTTTGTGAGGCTTTGGGATCCAAATGTGAGTGTACAAGTCAAAATTGCCAAATTGGCATCAATCCACCCTAGGTGGGCCAATCATGCCCCAAATCAGCCCAAACAACCATGAATTTCTAATTGGACATGGATGAGATGATGTGGTTCAATTATTACACCTTTCCATGTGTGGGTGTGGAAATCTGGGTGGTTTAGAGTCTCAAGGTGGCATTAAATGCACCAAATCAAGCAAAAAATGGACAAAATCCACCTCTAGCGCTCCTAGTCAACCAATCTGTCCACATTCAATGAATGGGAGCACACCAACAATGATGAGGGTGCATATGTGTCTGGTTTACTGAGATGGAGTGCTCATGTGGGTGTGAAAGCCCCAATTTGACTTGGCATTTTTCCAACTAAGCACCCCCAGTCCATAACATAGTGTATTATTGCTAAAAAGCAATAAAATTGACTAAGTAGTGTATCTAAGGTACTAATGAGTTGGATTACTATTCTAACACCCTCCCTTAATCCAAATACTAAGTACAGCTGAAAAAATGATGGAGGCCTTGGCAACAATGGCTCAAGTCACCTCAAATTACATAATTCATAATTACAATTTATTTGTCCATATGAACCGAGGAAAAGAAGGAAAACCTCATGGGACAAAACCTTCCCTCAAGAATGGACATGGGGTTGGACCTGCCAAAAATACAGCAAATTACCATCCTTCACTCACCCCAATCAAATATTTCATGTAGGTGAAGGTCTTCTCTGTGAAATCCTTGGTAAAATTATCAGTAGTTTGCTCAGTGGATGGGCAATACTATAGTGAGAATAACCTGTTATGCACTAAGCCCCAAATTTAATGCATGTGTATCTCAATATGCTTTGTCCTCTACCTCTGAATTGGATCAGTATATATTTTTATGGAACTTTGATTGTCCACCCAAATTTTGGTTGGAGAATCAATTGTGACACTAATTTCCTGAAGAATTCCTTGCAACCAAACACACTATGTAGCAACATTGATTGCTTCCCTGTACTCAGCCTGTGCTGGTGAAAGTGAAATGGTGTGTTGTTTATTACTTGACCAGAAAATGGTACCTTCATCAAACATAAAGACAAAACCTGAAGTTGAATTCTTGTTAGTGGGATCTCCTTCTTTGGTAAGAAGGCCGTAGTAAATCACCAGCCATTCAAATACTTTGATTTTATAACTAACCTGAATTGACCACACACTATGCAATCCCTTAATCCTCCATCTCTTTATATCAAGGGGAACCCAATTTCAATTAAGTATAGGTCTAATACAATGTTTCTTATAAATACAAAATTACAATCTTAGGAATCATAGTGGATTAAGGGGTGCCCAAATCTCCACTTCCAATCATGCCAAAAAGGGCTAGGTATGTCTATATTCATTTTGAAAAGGTCCTCCTATGGAATAAGGTCGATAATATCTATAATAATATGTTTTTCCACACCCCCACAATAGGTGTAAAGGTGGCCCCAAGAAAATGAAACGCTAGAGGAGTGGGATTTTGTCCCAAGGAACCACCTAGAAGATCAACCAACACGCACGCAGTAAAATAGTACACTTGTTAATTGATGCAATTAACAAAATGATCAAGTTTTTTGTTTTCAAGACTGGGTTAAAGTGGATGATGGATGCTTGCACCAGCGAATTTGATATCCTGCAATATGCGGAGAAGGATGCAATTATGGAACGTTGTGATGATGTTCAATAGAAGAGAAGGTGGTGGAGATATTTAATTCTTTAAGCTTGTTGGTCTGAGCTCCAACCCAACCTTTTGAGAATTTTGGTTATTCGAGGTATGTGTATCGTCCATTCTATGAGGTTGCGAAATTAGAAGCACTACAAGATGAAGGGAAAGGATGTAGTCCAAAAGTGAAAGGATTCTAAGGAGAAAGAGGTGGAAAAGGATCCTGCCCCCTCCAAAGATATTTCCAAAGTCATGGAAGTTGCTTACTTGTATTACAAGCATACTACATTTCCCATTAAACAAAATATTGGTGAAGCTGGGAAGAGCATTAAGGATGGGTCTTTGGATCAGGGGGAGGAAAATAGTTTAAGGTCTTAGAATAATGGATTGTTGATTCGAGGGACACCATATCCAATATGGAATTATAAGATCATTTGCTTCACCTCTACTAGACTACCAAGTCTTTGTCAGACATCTCAATGGATGACAAAGACAAGGAAATTGCAAAATAAAAGGGGAGATGATAGTCTTGAAGCATATGATTTGGAGCTGAAGTTTGTGGATACCAATTTGGATATCATTGCAAGAAGGCTCTGGATAAAAATGGAGACCAAGCGCCCTCTAGCAGGAAACACGTTAGATTCACCCCACATCATATATGAATGGGATGAAGCATCTATTGTTTAATTTCATATTTTCGTTTATGTTTTGGATGAATTGCAAAAACTGTTGTAGAATTTCAGTTCTCAATATTTATGGTTTAGGAAATATAGGCTTGAAAACTGATATAATAGTTTTGAGTATATACTCCAAGACTCTGTTTGAAGTTTATACTACTTTATGGGATCCTAGATAATTATTCAGACTTCTGATGGTTTTCATGCTTGGCCTACTTTGAATTCATGAAGGGTCAACATGCACAACATTTTGTATTATATGTTTTTTTTATCATTTTATAATACTATAAACAACCTCCTCCTTACTTAAAAAAAAAAACGTGTTTGTTGACATACGATAGAGAAAACTTATGAGCTATGGATTTCTAGTCCTTCCAAGAGTGAGTACTAGCATCCCACAAATCCCTCCAATAAAAAATTCTCTTCTTACTCAATCATCACCCCTAAAAATGATGAATTTATATAACACATGTGACTTGAACCTCCTAACTCCAAATTAGTCTTCTTCCCAAATCCCATCCTACCTATCTACCTAACATATGCTACCACAAGAAGCCAACTACCTTCCTCCATGTTGCTCATATATTTGTAGTAAGAAAATAATTAGAGACTTTGAAGTTATGAGGAGATAAAATCATATCACACCATCCAAATGATTCTTTGATCTTACTATATGTTGTGCCAGGAGAAGATGATGTTTCAATAATACATACGAAGGAGAGCATCCATCTTTGCAAGTTAGACCACCCATTTTGCAACAAAAATGTTACCATGGGTGATAATGCAATATACATAAAGTATATTACATCTATATAATAATTTATAAACATTTATATTATAATATTAGCCATTTAAAGTAATATTTGATGATTATTATATTATAATTAATGATAGTCACACATTTTTCAAACGGACATGAATTATCATCTTTTACATATATTTATATACATGTCCATTATATCACTATATATATATATATATGAATTATTAATATATAGTAATCATTTACATTGAGGACTTATAATCCTAGTTATAATGAATTCTCAAGTGAAGTGACCCATAGGTTCACTTCAATTGGTATCAAAGTGTTTTTTTCCTTATGGTCCATTTACTTTTTCTAGTGGAATAGAAATAAAATGTTGTGGTCAATTTTATATTCTATTTTTTAGTGGAAAATAAATTTCATGCTTATGACCTGGTCATTGATTAATATTTCAAAAAAGAAACAAAGTAGCTCATGGGAAAGAAGAAAAATTTAAAAATATTTAACCCCGGGACGGTGGCCCAAATTATTGAGAAAATGAAAAGAAGATAAACATATATTGTAAGATAAACATATACACGTTTAAAAGTGAAAAGTATCCAAATGAAAAGAAGATTCCATATTCCATTAAAGTGAAGATTGTGCATGAAAATGATTTTCTCTCTATATATATTTCTCACAAAATAAATTTTGAAATAAAAAGTGTCTTCTAAGTGGACAAGAATAAGGGAGTACATTATTTACGTGACTATTATAATAATATATTAAGAGAAAAGAATTTTATAGTTAAAGTGACAGGTAAAATAAATGGATGAGATGGAAGCCATAAACGAAAGAAAAATATACAATGAGATATTTAGAGATCTCAAATCATTAAGATATAGGTAATTAAATAATGATCATCTAAACGTTTTGGAGAAATATTACCTTGAAGAAATCTTACCTTCAGGAATATATTCTGTATGGTTTAGGAAAAGTCATGGAATTATTGTCAAATATTATCTTGAAAATGTGTGAGAGTTTTAAAGTGAAATTATAAGAACTTTGACCAAAACTTTGTAAAGAATTTTGGAGAGAAGTAGATTTTTATATGATTAATTTATGGAAACAAAATTGATGTTTTGCTAATAAAGTCATTGAATTACCACAAGAAATGGAAAATCATAAAGAGGAAAAGAAAACCCTCGCAACATAAATTGAATAACTTAAATTTTTTCACAAAAAGGAGATTGAAACTATTAGTAAAAAACCATTAAACAATGATGATTAAGTTTCTCGTTTAAGAAATCGTAAGAAAACTCTACTTACAGAGATGAAACAAACGAAGAATGAGAAGAAGACATAACAACAGTGTCAAAATCTAGGAAGGAAATTATTAAAAAATGATGAAGAAAGTTACCTTTTAAATAACTTTAATACACTAGTACAAAATGGGTGATAAGTGACTAAAAGAATGACTAAAAGTTGGAGACAAATGACTAAAATTGAGGTGGTGACTACTGGTGACAAATTAGCAGTCATTTATCACCCAACCAAATTGGTCATTTATCACTTAGTCATAAATTGCTTGAATTGCTTTATGAGTTGGTCATATATTTAGTCATTAATTATCGCTATTTGGTAGTGCATTTAGTTGTTTATTAAGCTATTGATTGTTGTTAACTGGTTGTTTATTTAGTCATTGATTGTTGTTAACTGGTCATTTATCTAGTCATTGATTGTTGTTAACTAGTCATTTAATTAGTCGTTGATTTATGTAGATAAGGCATGGAGGAATCAAACCACCAACCTCTTCCCTGTAAAGCAAGTGATCTTGCATTAATCTAGAACCCTTAAATAGAATTTTGATTGAGAAATTAGTGAGAAATGGATTGAAAAGAAACTTACACTTATTATTTCTTCAACTTAAGATACCACCTACAAGATGAAACCAAAAAGAAAACTAAATTCTAAAAAATTGATAGATTATGATGATAGATGTCTAAGTCAAGTGAACAAAGAGTGTAATCATAATACAATTAATGTCAAATGTATTCAACTAATCATGAAAGAAGAGGAATCAAGAAATGGAACAATTAACTTGCTTCAAAAGAAGTGTGAAAATAATCAAACATGCCTTCCAACCTTTGAAGGCAGGTCCATTAACAAGCATAAAGTTACAAAAAAAAGTAGGTAATTCAATATGTTATGCCTATAGAATGACTTCATGAATACTCATATTCCATCTCTCTAATGTTTTAGGTAAACCCGTGCACTCTCATTTGAGTTCCCAATAATGTACCTAAACTATCTCTCCACTCTATCCTTACTCCATCTATGTGTAAACTCAAGCCAGATTGGCTCACTTTTGATAGGAAATTCTAAATATTATACACATCCTATAAAGTTAAAGTTGGTCCCATCTCTTCCCATGGAGTAAACAGATTATACCATATGGGATCCCAATATGTAATGAATTGTAGCATTTGCTAAGGAATTGCCTCAATCACTTAAATGTAAATATCCTTTTTTAGGTTGATCTATCTCATAATACAATATTTTCATTAAAGACCCTAGACCCTGACCATTTCGCTATCTTGTTCTCTCAGAAAGAGTGTTAGCTCTCGAAGTTGAATGATAAGATGGGATAGAAGCTCTAGAAAACTTCATTCTTGGTAAGAGAAATGTATAATGTCTAGAGATTCTTTGATATATGTGGGAACTTGAATAGATTCTTTCATAGGGAAAACAATGGCATCAATTGCAACTAGTGCTAATTCCGCAACTTTTGGTTTAATTTATAATGTCTAGAGCTTCTTTGATATATGTGGGAACTTGAATAGATTCTTTCATAGGGAAAACAATGGAATCAATTGCATCTAGTGCTACTTCCACAACTTTTGATTCCAAAAATAAAGTTCTAGTAGATATTTTATCCACATTTAAGAGATCATAGTTATCAAGAGATATTTATATAGGAAGAGGTTGTTGTTCTTGGTTTTATATTCCTTATTGAGTTATAGGATTTTATTAATTAGAATTAAAGAGTCTATTCCTTATATAGTTCTACCTTATTTATATACTGAGTTCTATTTTATTTCTAGAGAGTAAGGACTGAAATACTTGTTGAAAATCTAATCCTACAGGATTATGGTTCCATTGTAAATGATGTGACTAAAAAAGGAGATGAAGAGTCTCCATAGGAAACCAAAGAACCCATTGTAAGATGAAGTCCAACAGTCACTCCAAATGTATAAATAAAGGATTCTCTTAATCAATAAAGTCATAACTATGGAGTTATCCCTATCTGACAGTGACAGTTGTATCAGAAAAAGTTGTTTTAAACTCCATGACATTTTTAGGACTATTTGTCCTCAGTTTGGCCTTTGTGTTTTCTCATTACTGCTCCTTAAACCTGCAAGACTAGGATTGTGTGATTCCTTCTATCTAAACCTAATTTTCCAGTTGGATCATTGCTTTAATGTCCTCCAGAAGTGTTTCTCCTCTAGGATTGTAAACCATATACTCTCTCCCCACTCATCAATTTCACTCTAGTGTTGATCGTTGAGTAGAGAGTGGATATGTGGGCTCCCTTTACTTATTTGTTGCATTTTTCTCTCTGAAACCGTAATGATTCAACATTCAAATATCTATGTTGATTGTTTGTCAAACCTCTTCTTTAGTGTCACTACTACATTTCGATCCAAAATCCGACGGAAAAATCCGACGGCACGTGGATTTCTCTTTTTAAACTTACCAAAAATCACAAGGAAATTTTATTTTTTGTAAATGTGGCCACAAGCGTCGCTTAAGCGACGGAAATTCTCATAACCGTCGGTTAAGCGACGGAGCCTTCCCAAAAATGAAAAGCATTATTGAATTGACCTCACTTTAAAGCCTCATAACCGCCTCATAATCGTCGGTTAAGCGACGACGCCTTCCCAAAAATGGAAGAGACATTGTTGAATTGACCTCACCTTAAGAGCCTCATTGCTTTGGTTATTACGTGTAGACTCCAGCAGGTTTTATTCGTGGGTTTGAGCCTCTGGGCGCCGGATGATGTGTGTGTTCAATTAGCCTCGAGCCTCATTGCTGAATCTGTTAATCAATTCTTGGTCTTTACGCTTGGCAATGAATAATTTTTCATTTCTTTATTTGATTTGAATACCTTTGATGAAATAGGTATCGTCCTGTCTCTGGATTAGAAACTGTTTTCTCAGAACCGTAAATTTTGCAAGGCCAATTGTGTCTGTTTAGGGTTTTTTCGAACTAGGTTAAAGTGGGTTTTATGTTTAATTTGTTAGGTTCAATTAGGTTTGCAGAGAATGCTGGTAAATATGGTATGCCATCTGATCGGGAGTTAGACGGGCACGGGTTCTCTGAAATCAGAAATTTGGGGATTGTTTGATATATTTTTAAAAAGAAATTCCCAATTGAAGGTTCCGAATTGTATCATGACAGATATGGGCCCTCTGAGATGTTCAAGGTTTCTAAAGATCTTGATCATGTTTATGCTTACTATTACCCCAGTTCTTGCATCTGGGCGCCAGATGATTTTGCTTTTAGAAGAAGAGGAAGTGAAAGAAGTTGCCCAGGGAGAATCAGGGGAAGAAGATGAGAACTCATTGGAATCAGGGGTTATAAACGAGGACTTAGATGAATGGGACGAGTTTGGGCATATGGAGGATAGTTCAGTGGATGAGCTTGATCCCGGATCATGGAGAAATATTTTGGATGAAACTCTGAGCCGAGAGAATATTTCATCAAATGAGGAGGGGTTGTATGTATCTGGTGTTAATAAAATGATGTTTGCGGTCAGCGAAGGTGAACCCAAACTCATGAAGGAAGCCATATCAGATCTTCATCTTGCTGCAAATGGTGGTTATGCGCATGCCCAATCCACACTGGGGTTTTTGTTTGAGATCGGAAGTGGGGTTGAGCAAAGCGATGCAAAGGCTTTTTTGTATCATCATTTTGCTGCAGAAGGTGGAAAATTTCAGTCTAAGATGGCACTAGCCTATACCTATTATCGCCAACAGGTAAACTGTAAAACTCATTTTCTTCATCCAATTTCAATATTAGTCCCTTAGGCTTTGTTGAATGGAACATTGATATGGCTGTAAAAATCTTAAAGAATTGTTTCCCCGTGGAAAATGGGCGAAGATCCCTGGATGTTTCAAATAACAACCTCTCGTAATGTACTTATTTAATTTGTCAAGCATGGGCAGAATGAAAAATGTTTTCACTCACATTTGATGGGAACATCCCAAACAGGATTCTCATATGGCCTTTCTTTTTTCCACAGATGTATGAGAAATCCGTTAAGATTTATGCAGAACTTGCATCTGTCGCGGTGGCTAGCTTTTTTGGTTTCAAAGAACCACCTTTGGTTGAGCCAGTTCGGATCAATGATGGAGCTAAAGAGAACAAAGAAGCATTGAGGAAGTCACGTGGTGAGGAAGATGATGATTTCCAAATTATTGAATATCAGGCCCAGAAAGGGAGTGTAATGTCAATGTATAGACTTGGTATATTTTATTACTTTGGTTTGAGAGGGGTTCATTGTGACCATAGGAAAGCATTGTCATGGTTTCTTAAAGCGGTTGAAAAGGGAGACACAAATTCGATGGAATTTCTTGGAGAAATTTATGCACGAGGTTCTGGAGTTGAAATAAATTTTACGAGGGCACTAGAGTGGACCTTGTTGCAGAGAGAGGACCTTGGGGATCCTTGTTAAGATGGGCATTAGAGTCTTACTTGAAAGGCCAAACTGCCAGAGCTCTGCTATTGTACTCAAGAGTTGTTGAACTTGGATATGAGGTTGCACAGAGTAATGATGCATGGATACTTGACAAGTTTGGGGAATATGATATATGCATAGGAAAGCCAGGTTTCTGCAGTGATGTTGAACAACATCAACGCGCACACACCCTTTGGAGGCATGCATCAGAGCAGGGTAATGAGCATGCAGCACTTTTAATTGGGGACGCCTATTATTATGGCAGGGTGAGTTTCTCTTTTCTCAAGGGACCTCAATATGAATGCCAAAGCAGTTTGTATAGGTCTTGAGAGTTGCTCTTGACTTTCTGTTCTTTCCTTGCAGGGAACTGACAAAGATTTTGAGCGTGCTGCGGAGGCTTACATGCATGCTCATTCCCAGTCAAATGCTCAGGCTATGTTCAATCTTGGATACATGCATGAACATGGAGAGGGCCTTCCTTTTGATTTGTACTTGGCAAAACGATATTATGATCAAGCTCTAGAGACCAACCGGGCTGCGAAGTTGCCTGTGATGCTTGCACTTCTGAGTGTATGGATTAGAAAGAACTATGTTGGCAGTTGTCTGGTAAGCTTTATTATTGCTTTTTGTTGGTCTACTTCATACTCATCAATTAGCTCACATAAATGTGATGATACGTTTGAGTGCTGGATATTGCTCATAGGTTATTTGTTTGGGAAACAATGTTGTCCAGCTAATGATGTGAAACAATTTCTATATGGATGGTATTTTTATGTGAAAGTTGAATCTGAATAGGTTGTGTGAACTCTGTAGGTGAATTAGACTTGTTTGCTGTCACAGGTGCAACAACTGGCTGTCCAATAAGTTGCCTCGCATCTAAGATTGTTAATTTGTCACCTTAGAACTAGTGTTTTACCAAGGCTTCTCTGTTAATTTTTCAGAAACATGCTTGTTAGCACCATACGAACCTAGTGCAGAAACCAGAAAACCCAAGACAAACTTCAAACCCTCCATATGGGTTTCATCGGCAGACAACTTGACCACCATATCAATTGCCCTCTTGATAATAGGATTTATTGTGGACTCACCATTTTCCAATTGAACTACAAAATTGAAGTATGCTTTCGCAGTAGGAACATCAAAAATCCTGTTCAATCCTACATGGTGGACTTACTCCTCCGATGGACATTAAAAATCAAGACAAGCCTTGAAACACAATGAATAGAGATATTCATTCATGGTTATGAACTCATATTGAAGAAGCTTGAACTCAATTTGAGAGTAAACCACATAGACATTACACCTTAATTCTGCAATGAAGATCTGTGTTGGTGAAAGGAAGCCCACCGTTTATGGATCATCTTCTCAACATGACTTTAGGTCTTCATGTTTGGGTATTGTCTTAAGCCAAGCCCAACCAAATCCAATGAGAGCCTTTTTCATTCACCAAATTTTAACTGTCCTATCTCCTACTTTTCAAACTGGCCAAAATCCAAAGGAATGATTAAATGCATTTAGTGCACATGGAGTACAAAAGTAATGTTAAAAACCCTTCTACACCATCAAGCCTGCACAATAGCAAACAAGGGATGCATCTATACCAAGTGGAACTAAAAATTATACTCCACCTACTCGACAACATCTCTATGGATCTCATATTGGAGAGATGTGTAATTGTGTTTTTCGGAGCAATCTATTGCCCTTGGGATGTCCAGAGTATAATATTCATTTGGTAATAGGATTGACATAATAGAGTGGACTTGCTCCTCTTTTAGACATTGGTCTTGACATTACAAATCAAGTAAACCAAGCATTTCACCCTGATTAACAAAGGCATTCATTCATGCTAATGAATTCATATTGAAGAAGCCTGAACTTCATTTGATAGTGAATTGCAAAGACATTGCACCTTAATTCTATAGTGAATATTGTGTTGCAGAGATGGATGGACCATAGGACTACCATTTACAGTCATCTTCCCAAAATAATGTTAGGTCTTCATGTTTGGGTGATTTATTCTTCAAGCTAGACCAAATCCAATGAGAACTCCTTGCCTTCACCAAATGTTAACTCAATCATATCTCCTACTTCTCAACCTAGCCAAAATCCCAGGAAATAATTAAATACATGGAGTCCAAAGGTAATGTTAAAAATGGTTTTACATTACAATCTTAGTGATAACTTCTCTCTTGCATGAAAGATTAGGGACCTTGATATGGATGTTATGGGAGGGCACTGGCTGAATGGGTAGTTGGCATTGTCCTGGCAGCGTACAACACAGTGCTATTGTAGTTCCCAATCTTGATACTGGATGTGCAAGATAGATGAGCTAGGTAGCTAGTTGTTTTGCATGGTCTTAGCACCGATGACAACTGTACTATCTAAGGTACTGGTCTCTACTTGTCATCAGATCTCTATCATGTGTTCTTTGGTGTATCACTCTCAGGTATAGGCCAGAGAAGGCCGATGTACTCCCTTTTCGGTGTTTCTAGCAAGTGTATAAAGTATTTCTTTTGCTTTTCGACTGCCTTTTCTTCACTCATTCGGATGATTAGGCATTCCTGTTCTAGAAAGGAAGGTTCCTTGTTGCAAATGATTTTCCCCACACTTTCTGCTGGAAATCAAGAATTGAAGATCCTATTTATTACATTACATGAATAGAAAAAAGAACTTGCCCAATATGTGGGCTTGTTTTCACTTAGGCTTATCTGGTTCAGAAAATAATAAATGAGATGTTCTCTTTATTCTGTGGAACCTTGTCTAGCTCTTATACGGTGACAGACTGTTATAGCTGTATGCCTGCTTTGCGGTTGTAATCATAATGATTTTCTGGAGAACAAACTAAACTATCTCTTGAGTTCATGTCAACAGGGGCT
>LPNX010467480.1:29804-55904 GCA_001517045.1 Pseudotsuga menziesii | reverse complement strand
TGCATTTCTTAGTTAAATATAGAATGGTAAATCTTCATGGATTGATGCACTACCTTGTGAGTTTTACAATTCTATGTGAGATACTATTAGAGATGAATTTCTTCACACGACTTTAAAGGCATTTTCCATAAGATGTTTGAAAGATTCATTGATCTAAAGTTTATCAATCCCATTCCAAAGAACACTTCTAGGGAAACCATTCAAGGATGTGGACTAGTAACTTCATTGAGTATTTCTTACAATATCATGGCTAAGGTATTGTAGGCGCTTTTTGGTTGTACGACTACTCTGGCTTTGTCTTCTTGGTGGCTGACTACTATAAAGGCAGGATAGTAACTGGTTGGCTTTGTTGAGGGAAAGGGATGTTTCTAGGAATATTGTGTGTAATGTGCATATAAGTTTCATTTAAGAGGCATTTATTCTAAACAATGTGATTTTTGGTTGGGTGGTCATAGAGTAGGATTGGGAATTTGAGCAATAAGATATCTTCCTTAAAAATGATTTTGATAAAGACTAGGATCAAATTTAGTAGGAAGTCAATACAAATATGGGGATGTGCTCAGTGAAGGTTGAAAGGAACATCTATAACATATATAACAATGCTATCATAGAATGATGTGACCACCACATGACTACTTGAGTACATAAATACGTTTTTGTAATAATTTGTGGTTGTGTATATAATGATTAAAAAGAAGTACCATCTCTGCAACATATCAAGCATGTATCCAATTTCATTTCAAGTTTCGCATACAATAATGATAATGCTATATGGCAATAAAATAAACTAGTAAAGATTTCCCTTCATCCTAATATTTGAAGCCTACTTTATTTTAGTTTTGTTTTCTTATTTTCACATTGGAGGGACCAAATCACTTGCTATGGAACTTAAGATGATACCATGCTCATTCATTTAAACTAAAAAAGAAAATTACATCAAAATAAAACACACATAAAAATACCATTATAATTAAAATAGCTTAACTAATTTATAAAAAATTTAAAAAAAGTTAAATCTCTTTTTGAAATCTTATCTATTTTATTCAAAATTGTTCTTTCTTTATTTAATCTTTATTTAAAAAAGAATCTAAAAAAATATTTTAAAATTATTATTTTTTAAATAAAAATGATGTAGGAACAATTTGATTTCCATCAATCATTTAAAAACTATTACATATATATATATTAAAGATAAAATTAAATTAAATAATTTAATTTATTATTATTGTAATCATTATCTAAAATCATCTTAGGAAATTAAATTTTAAAGAAATTATATTAGTTACTTTGTAGTCAATCATATCTTAATCATAAGCCCAATATTTCTTTTATAATTTGTTATCAATCATATAGTAATTATAAGCACAATATATCTTTTATTTGAAAACAATGATGATAAACTTAAACTTTTGTTTTGTTTTATTGCACATTATCTAAATAATGTTACTTTATAATATATTAACATAAATAAGTATATTTGAATATTAATATATATTTTAAGATTTTAGCAATAATTTATAAAATAAATATAAATAAGTATATTTGAATATTAATATATATTTCAAGATTTTAGTAATAAATTATTCAATAATTTTTATTTTATAAATTGTAATTATCCATTTTCATTATATTATAGTATTTTTTTTAATTTAAAGTGATTATAGATCTTTCCAAAATGGTTAGTAAATAGTATGGAAACATCAATAAAAAATAGTTGAAAATTTAATGGATTGGGAAATTCTAGTGTAACATACCTAGAAGTGGAAAATAAATATTCATTATTTATTCAACAAAACATTATGTTACATTTTATTGTAAGATTTATGACCAAGTAGGTCAACATGAGTGTAATTGAAGAATTATTTATTTTATTAATTAATAAGAGGAGACACCTATTCAGGGGAGACTGTTAAATGAGTGTTCACTACCACTAGGATAAAGGAGCAGCTGTAAAAGGCTGATTGACGAGTGGCAGTGCCAACATTCACTTTCTAGCTATTGCAGGAACATAATCCCTAAAAAAGTGATTATGTTCCTTGAGAGGAGGAACTGAGCTTGGTTGCTCATTAAATTACAAACTAACCCTAAGACATAGGCAATCTTATATAAACCATCAAATTGAGTAGGAGGCTCACCATTTTCAGTCTGATTTTCTGAGAGAATGACTTTGTGATTGCTGCAAACTGAAAAGTCAATAACACAAAGAATTTTATGAGGGGATAGCTAATGTGAATTGCTGAGTTAAGTTTGTTGTTGTGATGAGTTGAAAAAGTTTGTTGTGTAGAAGAGATCTCCGTCCTAGTGGTGCAGTGTGTAAGCACGGGGTCCTAAGCAAGTGATCTGACTGCTTCAGGGAAGGTTGGGAGGAACAGTCTCCCTATGGTGTTGGTCCCATTTCTCTGTAACATTTCCAAGTTCCAATTCCAATTTGTTTATGTCATCATTAGTCTTGTTTTAAGGAACTATAAGTTGTCCATATTGAAGTGTAGTTATAGAATTTAGTATTGGAAGAGATTGATTGATTTAGAAATGAAAAAGAATATTTATCCCCTGTTTTTTTCCTTTCACCAAAGTGATGTACTATAGTACACGAGGATATAGAATTAAGATTGATTAAGTAGTAATAGATTGAATTAATAAATGTGTGCTTTCTTGATTACATAATATAGATGTGATGTATGTACTATACAGCTTAAACCTTCTACTAGTTAGAAATTATGCATTGAACTAAAATACAAAGTACAGATCTACTTTTCAAATGATAAACAAATTACTTTCGTAAAGCAATAAAAGAAATTTCAGAGTAATAAAAGTACAGAAAATGAGACAGTTATGTTAGACCTTAATAGTTTTGTAAGTTCAGTTTTTAATAGTTGTTGAACTATTCTATAAATATCAAGTCGAGATGATCGACGAATACTAGCACTGATATCAGGCTTTAGATTTAGTTTGATATTGTTTCGAAGTAGTTCGTTGTAGAAGTAAGTTAGTCATAGAGCTAAACCTTGATCTGGTTTAATTAGTATTATACATATTATTTTATTCTAAGAATTTCAAAACTTATGTAATAAAGCTATCATATGCAAGTTTACATCTCTAACAATTAATGAAACCCTAGAATTTTCTTTAAGATCATGGGTACAATTACGATGAAAACTACAAAGTCAATATGATTCCTCTCTACACCTTTCACCAGCTTATCTAGAAAGGGGTTGTATTATATAAACTGTGATATTATTCCAAAAACACATAGTAATTTATAATATGAGAAAACTATCAAAGTATCTCATATCTCCACTCACATTTTTCTTTATAAATTCAAGAACGAGGTTACAATGATCCATAACGTCTCTGTTGATATAAATATTTTATTTATAGTAAAAATATTTTCAGAAATAGTCTTTCCAACCCAAGAAATCGACAAAGGGAGAATTTTACGGACTTGATGATTTCAAGTTCTTATTTACTTAGTTCCAGTCTTTAGATGAAAGGGCAGTATTTGTTCCAAAAAAACCATTTTCAAAACACAGAGTCTCCTCACAGTTTTTCTCCAAGATCGTATATAATCTTTAATATTAACATTTATGGAAGAAGTTGCCAGCCAAACTATAACATGAAATCAAAGATGATAAAATCTCCATCGTTTATATCACTAAGGAGTAAGGTTCTCGCCATTTATTAAACAAAAAAACAAAAAAAATAGTAAGATTTCTTTAACACATTATGATAGCGTATAACCTTTCAATACTCAAACAAATAAAGCATGCTCATACAACCAATTCATGGGCTATCGCATATTATGTACACATAATGAAGATCAATTTAGTGATGGGATTATAGCGGCGGCTAAATAAAAAACAACTCTTGAAGTAATAGCATAAAAACCTTAATTTATTTGTACAATATTCATGCAAGAACTGTCACAAGATCTATCATAGCTAGCAACGTATACTTTTCCATGATTTACCCTACTGCTCTAGGTTGGCCTAATTTAATTATAAACTGTAAATCAAAGAAATAAAACTAGCAAGTTAATCTAGTTGATTTTATTTCTTAGGAAACATCACCCAAGAAGTTCGGCAATTCCTTTTACAAAATTCATTTCCTCTCAGTCTATCAACTTATATTAACGATGAGTTTGGATTAACTTCAAAGGTCAGAGATAAAATACTAAAGTAGGGCTCATGGCCACATAATCTTTACATAGAGTTAAACTCTCATAGGGACCGCAATGCCAGAGTTGAAATCGAAAAAAGTAAGTAAAACAAAAAGAAAAACTGCAGGTGTTCCCTTCCCTAGAGACAAGATAAGGTAAGACTAATGAGTCTTACCTCTCAAATACTATTCTTTTTCTCTAGGAGAGGATCACCTGGTAGATCCTGCATACACATTTACCTGCAAAGGTTAAAAATGGAAGAGAACAATTTTTTTTTAAGGACACTTTCAACAAAATTTAAAAGCACAGAAGCTTGAGTAGCAAAGTAAAAACCTCACCTCTGTAACCTTTTTTACTGAACCGGGTAAATTCTCCTAAATTCTATTCCAATTGTTCCACCTAGAGACTGTTATGGTAAGTAATTAACCTTGGTTCTATGCGCAGGATCTTAAGAGAAAATTGTTCTAGTTTCTCCAACTCGACTTCTAGCAAGAGTTATGCACAATCGAGCAGCAAAAAAACACATAGTGCTTACAAAACCCTTTCCAAACTTGACAGGACCACTATCATGTCGATGGTTGTGATTTTTGAGATCCATTAAGAACCTAAAGCTTCATTCCTTGTATCTTCTGCCACGGAGGAGACCCTTTAATGTCATCACATGGATCAATCCGGAGAAAAGCTATAAATTGTCCTTTGCAGATAAACTGTCAAATCAATGAATCCATGCCTATACTCAACCTTCGTTTAATCCTTCAATTATATTTCTGAGGGAGACCAAGTTACAACTTAGAGATTAAGTATGGCTTAGTTAGGTGAGTTATTAAGACCGTTGTGGCACTCAAATGGTAAGTTGAAGTTGTGGGTAAGTCTTGATATTTTTTGAGCCAAGGTTAAGCCTTCTACCTGCATACACGAAGTAAATTTTCCATGCATTAGCCAGTGAGGCTATGTAAGACTCAAAACTTACCTATAAATCTTGTTTAGTTTCAGAACAACAACAAACTATGATTACTTTGATAATTGCAAAAGAAAGGTTAAAAACAAAGTGGGACTTGAGTTGTTTTAGATTTCTACAAATATTATATATGCCAAATAAGGTTAGTAAAGAACTCTTGGAATACTAATGATTCCCTTAGAATTTCATTATATAAGTATTTTACGACCAAGGAAAATACTTATAACATCTCTATAAGTATTTCATAGAATCCCTTAATATTACAGCAGTAAATAATTTTTTTACTTTTACATTTTTTTAGTGATGTTACATGTGGTATCATAGAGAGGTTTCAACACTAGGCCTTGTAGACTCACTCACTTATAAGGAGAAACATTATACTTATTTATTTTTGTATTTATTTCTGTAAAACTTCCAGAAACATAAAAACATGTTTTGCAGAAAATGGAGAATGTTGAAGCCTCTGCTGAGAATGGTCCTCAACATGATAACCCTGACAACTTTTATGTGGATATGAATAACCCATAACTAATACAAACAGTCAGAGAACTGAAGAATCAAATTCAAACTGTGAAACAAGATAACCAAAGAATATTAGAAATGAATGAATATCTTTTGGACAAAATGAATAAACATGAAAAAAATAAAAGAAGTGTTATCGAAACTGATTTTGACACAACGTCCTTTAAGCATAAAGGAAAAAGGGGAAATTATCCAGATGGTGAATTATCCTCAGATATTAAACTAAGGTCACGTAGGGAAAGATAGAGATACATAAGTGATAGCAGTGATAGTGACCGAAAACATAGGAAAAAGAAATATAAACCCTATGAAGAGATTTCTAGAGAATTCAAGAAAATAAAATCTCCCATGTTCAATGGGGAAGCAAATAAAGGAGAGGAAGCATAAGCGTGGCTATGAGGCATGAACAAATACTTCCAAATTTACAATTATCTAACGGATTAAAGGCCAGAATGGCTATATACAAATTGACCGAGAAAGTGGACAAATGGTGGCAAGGTATTAAGAGGGTCAAGAATCTGAAGGAGAAGTTCTTGACTTGGAGGGTTTTTAAGAAGTACTTCAAGAG
The DNA here is from genome assembly GCA_001517045.1 of Pseudotsuga menziesii. Taxonomy (NCBI): domain Eukaryota; kingdom Viridiplantae; phylum Streptophyta; class Pinopsida; order Pinales; family Pinaceae; genus Pseudotsuga; species Pseudotsuga menziesii. Next base: position 49,700 of record LPNX010467480.1, on the reverse strand, counting down.
AAGGTTTCTATCCGAACAATATTATGAGGACAGATCCAAGGAATTTTATGACTTAAAACTAGGTTCCATGTCTATGGAGGAATTGAGCAACAAATTCTTAAGTTTGTTGAGATATATACCATACATAATAGATGAAAAGCCAAAGATTCAACAATTCCTAAGTTGTTTACCTGCTAGCTTCAATGATAGGATTGAGTTTTACAATCAGAAAACCTTGGAGGAAGCTATGGGGAAGGCGGATTCATTATGAGCAAGGCAAGAAAAGAGAAAGTCTACCAAATTGGAAGCTAAAAACACTAGCTAATTTGATCAAAGGAGAAGAGGATTCAAGTCAAACAATAGTTTTGGAAGTAAGACCTAGAACTTCTCCAAAAAAAACTACCAGAATACTGTAGCATCAAAGGGTAGTGATTTATCTAACAATTTTGTTAGAAATACTGAACAACGGGAACCTATCAATTGTTGGGAATGCCAAGGACCACACTACACCAAGTGTTGTCCGAATCGAAAGGGAAATACTAGTAACATATACACTATACAAGAGGAAGAAACAGTTGGAGATGTGGCCAACGAAATGCACAGGATCAATGCAACGTTGGAAAACCGACATGTAGATGACCGGACTTTTATGGTAGAAGTGCAAGGTATGATCGAAATTTCTCTGTTTCCATCTTACTTTATCCGGGAGCTATTATTAGTCATATATCTCCTAGCATAGTGTAAAAGTGTAAATTACCTTTAAAGAAATTTGATAAATCATGGTGAGTCCAGGTAGCCACAGGATCTAAACGAAAGGTAGTAAACTATGTTGAAAGTTGTAATTTGATGATGAACCAGTTTGAAACTAATGTAAAACTAAATATGTTACCTTTATGATCTTACGATATTCTCATGGGAATGGATTGGCTTGAAAAACACCAAGCAATTTTAAATTTATTTCAAAATACTTTTACTTGTTTAAATAAGGAAGGAGAAAGAACTACTCGTGTAGGAATTCCCAGAAAAATATTTGTTGGACAAATTTCAGCTTTACAGATGAAAAAGGCTATAAATTTTTTGTTGTGCATGTTATAAATAATGAACAAATTAATAATGAAAATAAACCAGGATTCGAGGATATTCTGATCTTGCAGGATTTTGTGGATGTATTCCCAGAAGAAATTCTAGGCATGCCTCCTAAACGAGATCTAGACTTTACAATTGAAGTAGTACCCAGAGCAGTACCTATTTCAAAAGCCCCCTACCGAATGAACATCTTAGATCTAAATGAAATTAAATTACAATTGCAAGAGTTAATCAGATAAAAATTACATAAGACCAAGTGTATCCCCTTGGGGAGCCCCGGTCCTTTTTGTTAAAAAGAAATACGATACTTTACTCATATGCATAGACTACCCTCAACTCAATAAAATGGCAATTAATAATATATATCCTTTGCCCCGCATTGACAATATGTTTGATCAGATTTGCAAAGCGACGATATTCTCTAAAATCGACTTAAGGTTTGGTTATCACAAAGTTATAATTAAGGTTGAAGACCTCTTTAAAAATGCTTTCGAGACAAGGTATGGGAATTATGAATTCGTGGTTATGCCCTTCGGGCTTACCAATGCACCGACGAACTTTATGTGTCTAATGAATAGTGTTCTAAGTAAGTATTTAGACAAATTTGTAGTCTTCTTTATAGACGACATATTAATTTATTTTAAGACTAAAGAAGAGCATGATGAACACTTAAAAATAATTTTGCAAGTGTCAAGAGAAGGTCAATTATATGCTAAGTTAAGTAAATGTGACTTTTACAAGGATAAAATACAATATTTGGGACACGTAATATCCAAAGAGGGGATATCAGTGGACCCAGAAAAAATAAAAGCTATTATTGATTGGCTTGCTCCTAAGGACGTAACTAATGTACGATCCTTCATGGGAATAACAAGGTACTATAGAAAATTTATTAAAGGGTTTTTAAGAATTGCAAATAATATAACTTCATTACACAAGAAGGGTAAGAAATTTAATTGGGATGAGAAGTGCGAAGACAATTTTAATAGACTAAAAAATTTATTAACTACTACACCCATCCTAAAAATACCATACCCAAACAAAGACTTCGTCTTATGCAGTGATGCATGCAATGAAGGCTTGGGAGGGGTGCTGACTCAGGAAGGTCATGCAATTGTATATGAATCAAGAAAATTAAAAATTCATGAAAAGAACTATGCATCTTATGATTTAGAGTTGGATGCAATAATTCACACTTTAAAAATGTGGCGTCGTGACTTAATAGATAAAATATTTCTCCTAATGTCTAATAACGTAAGTCTAAAGTATTTGTTTGATCAGAAAAATCTAAACGCAAGGCAAGCTAGATGGCTAGCTTTCCTTAGCGAATATGATTTTGAGATCAAACATATTAAAGGGAAGGAAAACAAGGTGGTTGATGCCTTGATTAGAAATGTTGTAACAAGTTTTGTGGCTACCATTAGCAGTTGTAAAACTGATTTGGAAGATAAATTGAAAGAAGGAAGAAGGCGGGATCCAGAATATCAAAATTTAATAGAAAAGACAATTCAAAATACATCTGAAAATGTAATTACAAATTATAGTTTTAATGAACAAGGTTTAATACTGTTTAAAAACAGACTATATGTACCTAATATATCTGAAGTTAAGCTGTTGATTTTGAATGAAATTCAAAGTCCTTATTTTGGACATCCAGGGTATCAGAAAATGATAACTATGATAAAAAAAGAATACTTTTGGCCTAACATGAAAAATGAGGATGCTGAACTTTTAGCTAGGTGTATTATGTGTCAGTGAGTTAAGGTTGAACAACAACACCCAGCGGGCCTGCTACAACCATTACCAATACCAAATCGGAAGAGGCAAGTCATTAGTCTTAACTTTGTAACTGGTTTACCTAAAAACCAAAAACATAATGATTCCATAATGGTGGTTGTAGAAAATTTAAGTAAAGCAGCACACTTTATTTATGTTAAAAAAACTCTTTCAACTACAAATATTGTTGATATTTTTATGAAAGAAATTTTTCGTCTACATGAAATTCCGAAGGTAATTATTTATGATCGAGATCCTAAATTTATTGGTAATTTTTGTAAAACTTTATTTAAAGTATTAGACACTAAATTAAATTTTAGTGCTACTTATTGTCCACAAACGGATGGACAAACAGAAACAGTTAATCAGGTACTAGAGGATATGCTTCGAATGTATGTTAGTGATTATCCCAATAAGTGGGAAGACTATTTACATCTAATTGAATTTTCTTACAATAACCATTATCAAGCCTCAACAAATCTTAGTCCTTTCGAGATATTATATGGTAGAAAGTGTAACACTCCTATTACATGGAGTAATCTAGTAGATCAATTGATGTTAGGACCTGACATGTTAAAAGCATTGGAACTAACAGTGAAACAGGTACAAGGCAAATTTAAAACTGCTCAAGACAGGAAAAAGAGTCATGCTGATCTTAAGAGAACACTGAAGGAATTTTAAGTTGGTGAGCATTTGTTTGTTAAGGTTAAACCAAGAAAGAACTCTTTTAAATTAGGGATTTGTGCTTAAATTAGCACCGAGGTATTGTAGACCATTTGAGATATTGGCAAGAGTGGGTCTGGTAGCTTATCAATTAGCATTACCACCTAATATTAAAATACATAATGTTTTTCACATATCTATTTATAAAAAGTATATACATTATGCTACTCATGTGATTGATTGGAATTTGATTTAGGTAGAACCAGAAGGATATTTTTCGGTGGAACCAGATTGTATTCTCGACACGCGGGAAATTTTTCTCTGGAATCACACCATTGTGCAGGTGAAGGTGCAGTGGAAACACCTCAGTCCAGATGAAGCAACTTGGGAACTGGAGAGCGATATGCGGGTGGCATATCCATCTCTGTTCAAAGAAGACTCGGGATAACTTAAGAAACATCGAGGACAATGTTGAACTTAATGGGGGGTGTTTGTAATATACCCAAAACTGGAAAAAAATATTTATTATTTATTCAGCAAAACATTATGTTAAATTTTATTGTAATATTAATGATCAAGTGGGTCAAGATGACTGTATATGAAGAATTATTTATTTTATTAATTAATAAGAGGAGACACATATTCTTGGGAGACTATTAAATGAGTGTGCACTACCACTAGGATGAATGAGCAGTTGTAAAAGGATGATTGATAAGTGGCAGCACCAACATTCAATTTCTAGTTGTTGCAGGACCATAATCCCTAAAAAAGTGGTCATGTTCCCTGAGAGGAGTAACTGAGTTGGGTGGCTCATTAAATTACAAACTGACCCTAAGACCTAGGAAATCTTATATAAACCATCAAATTGAGCAGGAGGCTCACCATTTTCATTCTGATTTTCTGAGAGAATGACTTTGTGATTGCTGCAAACAGAAAAGTTAGCCACACAAAGAATTTGATGAGGGGATAGCTAAAGTGAATTGCCGATTTAAGTCTGTTGTTGTGCTGAGTTGCAGAAGTCTGTTGTGTAACAGAGATCTTCGTCCTAATGGTGCAGTGGGAAAGCTTAGGGATCCTAAGCAAGTGATTTGTATGCTTCACGAAAGGTTGGGTGGAATAATCTCCTTGGGGTGTTGGTCCCATTTCTCTGTAACATTTCCAGGTTCCAATTTTAATATGTTTATGTCATTATTTAGTCTTGTTTTAAGGAACTGTAAGTTGTTCAGAATGAAGTGTAGTTATAGAATTTAGTATTAGAAGAGATTGATTGATTTAGGAATGAAAAATAACATTTATCCCCTATATTTATCCTTTAACCGAAGTGATTTACTCTAGTACAGGAGGATGTAGAATTAAGATTGATTAAGTAGTAATAGATTGAATGAATAAATGTGTGTTTTCCTGATTACAGAGTATAGATGTGATGTATGTACTATACATTTTAAACCTTCTACCAGTTAGAAATTCTGCATTGAACTAAAATACAAAGTACAGATCTACTTTTCAAATGATAAACAAATTACTTTCATAAAGCAATAAAAGAAATTTCAAAGTAATAAAAGTACAGAGAATGAGACAGTTATGTTAGACCAAGTAATAGTTTTGTAAGTTTAGTTTTTCATAGTCATTGAACTATTCTATAAATATCAAGTCAAGATGATCGACGAATCCTAGCACTGATATCAGGCTTTAGATTTTGTTTGATATTGTTCTGAAGAATTTCCCTGTAGAAGTAAGTTAGCCATAGAGCTAAGCCTTGATACAATTTAATTAGTATTATACATATTATTTTATTCTAAGAATTTCAAAAATTCTGTAATAAAGCTATCATATGCAAGTTTACATCTCTAACAATTAATGAAACCCTAGAATTTTCTTTAAGATCATGGGTGCAATGACGGTGAAAAATACAAAGTCAATATTATTCCTTTCTACACCTTTCACCAGCTTATCTAGAAATGGGCTATATTATATAAACTGTGATATTTTTCTAAAAACGCATAGTAATTTATAATATGAGAAAACTATCGAAGTATCTCATATCTCTACTCACATTTTTCTTTATAAATTTAAGACCGAGGTTACAATGATCCACAATGTCTCCATTGATATAAACATTTTTATTTACAGTAAAAATATTTTCAGCAATAGTGTTTCCAGCCCAAGAAATCGTCAAAGGGAGAAGATTACGGCCTTGACAATTTCAAGTTCCTATTTCCTTAGTTTCATTCTTTAGATGAAAGGGTAGGATCTGTTCTAAATACTGAGGGTTCCAAACAAACTATTTTTAAAACACATAGTCTCCCCACAGTTTTTCTCCTAGATCGTATTTAATCTTTAATATTAACATTTATGAAAAAAGATGTCACCCAAACTATAACACGGAATCAAAGACGATAAAATCTCCATCGTTTATATCACTAAGGAGTAAGGCTATGGCCACATATTAAAAAGAAACAAAAAAAACCAGTAAGCTTTCTTTAACACATTACGGCAGCGTATAACCTTTCAGTACTCAAAGAAATGAAGCATGCTCATACAACGAGTTCATGGGCTATCGCATATTATGTACACATAATGAAGATCAATTCAGTGATGGGATTACAACCATATCTAAATAAAAGAACAAATCTTGAAGTACTAGCATAAAAACCCTAATTTATTTATACATCATTTATGCAAGAACAGTCACAAGATCTACCATAGCTAGCAGCCTAGACTTTGCCACGATTTACCCTATTGTTATGGGTTGGCCTTATTTAATTATAAACTATAAATCAAAGAAAGAACAATAGCAAGTTAATCTCATTGATTTTATTTCTTAGGAAACATCACCCAGGTAGTTCGGAAAATCCTTTTACAAAATTCATTTCCTCTTGGTCTATCAAAATATTAACGTTGAGTTTGGAATAGCTTCAAAGGTCGGAGTTAAAATACTGAAGTAGGGCTCACGACCACAAAATATTTACATAGAGTTAAACTCTCATAGGGGCCATAATGCCATAGTTTAAATCGAAACAAGTAAGTAAAACAAAAAGAAAAACTGCGGGTGTTCCCTTCCCCGGAGCCAGTATAAGGTAAGACTAACGAGTCCTTCCTCTTAGATACTATTCCTTTTCTCTAGCAGAGGACCACCTGGTAGATCCTACATACACATTTACCTGCAGAGATTGAAACTAGAAGAGAACAATTTTTTTTTAAGGAAACTTTCAACAAAATTTAAAATGACAGAAGCTTAAGTAGCAAAGTGAAAACCTCACCTCTGTAACCTTTTTTCCTGAACCGATCAAAGTCGCTAAAATTCAGTTCCAACTGTTCCACCTAGAGACTGCTACGATAAGTAATTAACCTTGGTTCTATGCGTGGGATCTTAAGAGAAAACTGTTCTAGTTTCTCCAACTTGACTTCTAGGAAGAGTTCTGGAGAATCGAGCAGCGAAAAACCAGGAGTGCTTACAAAACCCTTTCCAAACCAAACAGGACCACTATCATGTCGATGGTTGCAATTTTCGAGATCCATTAAAGACCTAAAGCTTCATTCCTTGTATCTTTTGCCATGGAGGAGACCCTTTAATGTCATCACATGGATCAATTCAAAGAAAAGTTATAACTTGTCCTTTGTAGATAAATTGTCAAATCAATGAATCCATGCATATAATCAACCTTCATTTAAGCCTTCAATTATATTTCCGAGGGAGACCAAGTTACAAGATAGAGATTAAGTATGGCTTAGTTAGGTGGGTTCTTAAAACCATTGTGGCACTCAAATGGTAAGTTGAAGTTGCGGGTAAGTCTTGATATTTTTTGAGCCAAGGTTAATCCTTCTACCTACACACACGAAGTAAATTTTCCATGCATTAGCCGGTGAGGCTAAGTAAGACTCGAAACTTACCTACAAAGCCTGCTTAGTTTCAGAACAACAACAAACTGTGATTACTTCGATAATTGCAAGAGAAAGGTTAAAAACAAAGTAGGACAAGTTGTTTTAGCTTTCTACAAATATTATATATGTCAACTAAGGTTAGTAAAGAACTTTTGGCATACTAATGATGCCCTTAAAACTTTCATTATATAAGTATTTTACGACCTTGGAAAATACTTATTACATATCTGTAAGTATTTCATCTAATCCCTTAATATTATAGCAGTAAATTTTTTTTTTTTACTTTTACGATTTTTTTTAGTGATGTTACATTCCTCTTTTTAAAAAGAAAAATTATATTAATTACTAAAATTGTTAATATATTATTAAAAAAAATTGAGACATCTCAAAAGTATTCCAATTTTTTTTTATAAACTTGAAGCCTTAATTGTTGTTGCGAGTGAATGGATAAAAAAAGGTTTGATGATGGATCCACTATGTTGAAAGCAATGATTCATCATGAGGTGACAATTAAACATGTGAATCCATCATGATCTATTTTATTAGCTTTGAATTAATATTTCTTTTCCTTAATCTAATCACTAATTTTTTTGGGAGGAAGAAGTTTTGACCGCGAGTAAAAGACAGCTTCATATAGGAATTGACTGATTCATTATGGGATCATAAACTCAGGAACTAACATTAAAATAAGTAAACCATTTACTAGTTTTTGAATTAATATTGTTTTGGCATATCTTACATCTTTTCAAGAAAAAAGTTTTTCCAATGGAAAAAAAAAAGTTTACATTCATTAGATCCAGCAAGGAACTACTTGTTCACATCGGGCAAGGAAGGAAGGCCCGGGTCAGGAACTACTTGTGATATTAGATTTTAATTAAAAATATTGATGTTAAATTTTTAATAAGATTATTGTAATAACAAATTTAATTTAAGCATTTTTTTTGAATAATTTAGTATTTTTAAATAATTTTACAAATAAATAAAATTAAAATATTATAATGTAATAAAATTAAAAACAAAATATTCAATAATATCTAACTTAAAATTATATAATCAAATTGTATTACACAATTATTATATTATAAAAGTAATTTATTTTTAAAATCAAATAAATAAATATAATAAATATATGGAAATAAAATTATTTAATATTATTTTTATTTCTATAAGAGATGATATGCCCCAAAGAAGAAGAAAACATTCATAATATCTAAACTTGCTAAATTTTTCATGCTTTTGCTAATTTTTTTATTACACTATTTGGCATTTTGTGGTGATTTAAGCCATCTACACAAAATGCCTATAATATCTACTTCTTGCTAAATCTCTCATGATTTTGCGGATTACACCATTTGTTATTTTGTGGTGATTTACACCATATATACTTGTAGTAAATACTATATTTTTATTTATTATAGAATATATTAAGTTAATTTTATTTTTTTTGGATCAAAAAATTTCAATCCATGTACGATTAGTTTTGGTGTTTTACACCACAAAATTTCAATCCACTTAGGATTGTTTTTTGGTGGTTTGCACCATACACCATGGACTGCCATGTAGTCATTTACCACCAAAATTAACATTTTTTACGAACTCCACTTTTACACCATAAAACTTAGCACCATTTTCATATCCCCACATTGTCTCCACTTTTGCACCACTATTTGAAAAGTGAGCATTTTCTAAATTCTTCACAAAAAGTGGTGCTAAAATGAGACTAAACTACCATTTTTCTTGTATTGTTAAAAACATACCATACTAGAAAATAGAAAGTAATTGACCAGTCAACTTAATTTAGAAAATAGAAAATTTTATATACCAAATAATTTACTTAATTTAATTTTTGTGTTAACTTATAAAATCATGTAAATATAATTGTTTTTGGTTTTTTTGTTTGTCATTTGGGTTGGGTCACACTAATTTTTAATATGGTTAGATTTTTTGTTATCTCTTCTCCACTAAATCACTTTTAAAGGTATTGAACTTAGGTCACCTTGTAAAATAGTAAATTTGTTGTCTTTTTGTTTGTCATTTTCCTTTGGTCACACCAACTCTTAATATGGCTACATTTTTTGTTGTCTCTTCCTCACTAAATCACTCCTAAGGGTATTGAACTCAGGTTCCCCTTGTAAAAGAGTCACTTTGGTGTCTTATTGTTTGTCATTTTCCTTGGTCACACCAACTCTTAATATGGCTAGATTTTGTGTTGTCTCTTTCCCACTAAATCACTCCTAAGGATATTGAACTGAAGTCCCTTTGTAAAAGAAACCCACACCTTAACCAAACAAGATAATAATTTAATTAAAGTTTTTAATATTTATCAATTATAAAAAAACAACGAGATATATCATCATATCGATAAGAGGAATGCGGAAAATACGATGGAGCAGAGGATGAAGGACTGGTGGAGGTTTGCTGGAGGGGGTTGGTATGACGGAAGATGGTGGAGGGAAAATGGGGAGGCATGCCAACCTCCCCGAATCCTCACTCAGACGATCTCAAGATTCCATACATATCCCTATCGATCTAGCCCATGGCCAGACCCACGCAAAAGCTTCAATGGTAAGGAAACTAGGGAAATGCATGCCAAAAGCGACCATGATTCTATCCATCATAGTGCGTTCTTCGAAGATTAGAGAATGGATTTAGTTTATGATAGATCATGCATTGATAGGGAAGTTCGTGGGTATGCAACCCTTAGAAAAAGCCCTAATCTGGTGGACTAATTCGACCTGGAAACCTAAGGGTCATTATAATCTCCATATGGGTTGTAAACCTATTAATATCCATATGGGTTGTAAAGGGTTCTTGAATCTTCACCATCTCTCATCATCATCTTGGACGATAGAAATCGAGTTTTGGATGGGGGGCCTTATTTCTTTTATTCATGAGGCATTTTCTTGCTAACATGGAAAGAAAAGTTTTTCCCGAAGAAGGAAGATATGAAAGTCTCTCTAGTATTGATTACGTTGTATTCCCTTCCAAGTGAGTTTTGAGATCCAGAAATCTTGGAGGATTTGGGGAACTGTCTGGGAAAATTTATCAGATCTAAGAACAAACATGAATCCAATGCTACACAGCCTATGCAAGGATCTACGTTTATATGGATCTAACAAAATAATTACCAAAAGCAATGCGGATGACATGGGAGGATGAATATTGGATACAAACCCTAGATTATGAACAAATCCTATTTTGGTGCCGTAGATGTCATGAATATGGTCACTTATTTAGGGATTGTCCAAAGAATAATCCAAAGATAACTCCAGAGAATGATGAGCTAACAACGGAACAAGGTTTTACAAGAGCACCATCATGGAAAGAAGGAAACCAAAAACAAGACAGCTAAGAAGTGCATAAGAAGATAGTTGTCTCAAACAAGTTTGAGGCTCTAGAAGGTCACGAGGAGGAAAATAAAAAAAGATGCTAATGACCAATCAGGGTATCTTACCCCAAGAGGGAACTCCCACAGTTGCCTCACTGATCGAGGAGGAAACTGAGGAAGATAAGGGGTATGGAGGGGCTAAACATGACTCAGGGGATGCGGCTGAGGACATGGACATAGGTGATCTAGATCTAGAGGGAATAGAACAAGCCTATGTGGATAAAGGGAAAGGTTATCTCCCGCGGGAACAAGTAATCCTATTAAAAGAAGCTATCCTGAAAGCTCGTTTGGCCAACTAGCTTGGGATCAACTCCGGATCTCACAGGAAAACAAATAAAAAATATGAAGAACCATCAAAGAAGACCGAAAGAAAAACAAACAAATATAGGGTTGCAGATGTAGGTAAGCGCTTGGTAGATTCATGCTAGTATCCTACCATTAAATTTGCGCTGGGTCTATAATTTTCCCCAATGAAAATCTTGTCCTAGAATATTAGAGGCTTAAACAACCCTAAAAAAATCAAGATTCTTTATAAAAAGATCAAGAAGACAAATCCGACTATTGTCTTTCTGCAAGAGACAAAGTGTTTGGAGACCCAAATCCATGATCTTAGTAGGAAAATATGGAGGGGAAGTGAAGGGATGGGGATGGATGCAAGAGGACACTTGGTGGGACTAGGAATTCTTCAGGACACCACCTTGGTGAGTCTAGGAGAATTCCAAGAGACTCAGTATCCTCTTTCGACTGAGTTCAAGGTTGTAGGGTTTCCAATTTTAGGGATAGTGATGAATGTATATGGTCCCCATCATGCAGGGGAGAATAGGGAGTTCCTCCATTCTCTCAGAATAATCAAGGAATAATTAGAAAATTTCCATTGGGTGGTTGGAGGACATTTTAACCTCATCGCCTCGCTGGAGGAAAAAAAGGGAGGAAGACGCAATATGGAGGAGGGAAGTGAAGCCTTCACAGAGACCATTGAAGATTTGGGCCTAGTGGATATCATCCTTTGGGAAGGATGGTTCAGCTGGAACAATAAGAGAATGGGGGAGAGGCATATAGCATCCATACTGGATCATTTCTTGGTTACATAATCCATTATAGGTCTCGAGAGTGAAATCCACAGCGCAACATTACCCAATATGGGATTAGGTCATTGGCCAATTGAATTAATGTGGAGTGATATGGGGTCTCAACTCAAAAATACTTTTAGGTTTGAACAGGTTTGGATGGAGCACCTGGATTTTGACGAAAAGATAAAGATGTGGTGGGAAGAGTTGAGTGGAGGACATGAACAAAGTATGTACAAATTTCAATAGTAATTGAAGGGTCTGAAAGCTAAGATAAAAAAGTGGAACAAGGAATAATTTGGTAATATTTTCTTTGACAAAAAAAATCTGGAGAGCCGCTTGCAAGATATCCAAACCATTGGAACAAATGTTGGAAACACCATGTGTAACATTCCCTCGGAACACTTCTGGAAAATGTGAAGCGTAAGTAAAAGGCACTGTAAGTATGAATACTAGATTTATCAAAATTTGGTGAAATTGGTAATGTTATGCGGCTGAAAGTGTTGCACGACCAAAACGATGATTTGGGGATGAATCCACTAGGGGGAGGGATGATTGGCTAGGAATCCATGTCATTAGATGACGGATGTCATCTTAAGTGTCATGGACACTAGAGTTGCTCCTTTGGTTTAAGAATTTACCTGAGCTAACGTTAGAAGCTAAATACCAGTAGGTTGTGTTAGTAGGCTCATAAGGTATAGTTAACAGCATAATCAAAATATTATTATTCAATGACATTGATGAATATGTTGATATTCTAATCTTGACAAAAGGTATAAGCGAGCTAGCCTTAATCACTCCTCAACATATAACTCACAAGTAATATCACTTTATACTCTCTTTCATTTACATGAATAGTTTTGTCGATAAATTGAAATATGGATAAAGAAGTGGTCTTTGAAATGAATTGTCTAAAATCTAATTTGACACTATGTCTTTGACAATATATTGATTTTTCCCTTTTGTAACCTTAGAAATCTTTCATTGTATATAATATTAAAATAATTAAGCAAATCCATTTTACATGATTTAGTATTTATTTGGATTAAACAATAATGTAGACCTATGAAAAAAATTGAGATGTTAACATATGGAAAGATAATTCAAACTCACTTTATGATTTCGGAAGACTTATGAACTTTTCCTTTTTGGTAACTTTACTGCAGTGGAATTTTGAGAAGAGAACTCAATTCTGTGTCTGAAATAAATCATCCGTCTACATAAAAAGTTTCATTGGGTTCTTGGTCGTGAGGGATTTGGACTTGGAGAGATTTACTCCACATCTTAGTGTCACCATGAATTGAGGGAAGTTCTGTTAAAAAAACTAAGGTGTAATATTGTCGATTACCATGATTTAAGGAGTGGTCTCTCAAAGAGAGAACCATTTCCTCTTAGTATGGGATGTGCGAGCCTCGTTTTGAGGAAACTTAATCCGTCGAACTGAAGCGTGGCCTTTTCCTTCTGACATTGGTCGCCTGGATTTTTATGAAGTTTTTCTTTTAAAGGTTAGGTTGGAGGAGGGCGAAGGGGGTGAAGATCTGAAACAAGCAATTATTGTTATTACGTCAACAATCAGATTGAGAGGGGAAATCCATTGGGAAAGGAGAAGTGATTTCCGTGATTTCTAGTGATTTCTGGAATGTCTAGTGATCGTCTGGGATAAATGTCTAGTGATTTCCGGAATGGGCTAGTTACCTATCTGGAACTGATCTGAAACGGATCTGGAGGTTGGTAAGTGTTCAATCCTTTCGTGACTTAAACTAGATATGAAACCATGAACTCGATCTGGAAGCTGGTAGGAATTCCTTTCTTTAGTATGCATTTGATTTTTGTTATCCATCTGTCCTGCTATAAGATTTCACTTAAAAACATCTTCAACTTTAGTTATAATATTGATCTATCCGATCGGACGACCGTCGGATGTGACCGCTCACGTGAGCCAAGTCATCAGATCGATGCAAATGATCGGTTAAGTAGTTTACTCCGATGTTATATATCTATTTTGATATGCATGTACGTATATTGGTAGTAATTATATTTATTATAAGTACATATATAGAATTCTGAAATAATCTACCCAATAGTTGCGTGATATATGTCAATCCAAACTTTGAAATTATTTCCCCAATATTTGTGTTGATATGTGAAAATCTAAAACCCTTGAAATTTTATTCGTAATGGATGCATTTCAATTTTGGAATGTGTCATATCTCTCTGAAATCGTATTCCCCATGGATGCGTTTGAATTCTGGAATGGTATCATCTCTCTCTGAAATCGTATTCCCCATGGGTGTGTCTGAATTCTAGAATGTATTATTTTTCTCTCTGAATCGTGACCTCTCATGCCTATTGGTTTCCCAAGTGATTTGCTTCCTGTGTGTTAACCTACAATTTGAATGGTTGATACCTTGACTGTGTTTAAAGGTCATTGTTATATGTGAAGGGTATGCATCATAGAGATATGAATCGTGACCTTTGTACATTTCCTGTCAAGCGACCAATTAGATTGTTTCTTGTGTGTTTGATATACGATTTGAATGGTTGAATCCTTGTCTGCAATTGAATCCTTTATGCGATCTCTAACAAATCCCTTGTCTGAGATTTAAAGTTATTATTAGATCTGAAGGCCTGAGCTTAAAAAACGCCTGAGCTTAAAAAACGTGTACGTTCGGTTTATCCAACGGACCAACAACGAAGTCAACCATTTATTTCGATGTTGGTCCATTGGATAGACAGAACATACATGTTTGTTAAGGATAGCCGATCTAAAGGCATGTTTTGGTATTGATCTCGCCTGCCAATTGAATATAGATATTATGGATTGTTATATCCATTTTTCCTATGGTCAAAATTGTATAAACAAATCTGGGAAGGAATCACGAAATCCATTCTGCCTGCGTTTTTAATAAAATATGAGATGTATATGTGTTTTCGATTTTAGGGTATGTAGCTTAGATATCTGACCAATCTTCTTACTGAGTTTTAATAAATCGAATTTGTCTACTTATGTTGTGTTTCCATGGTTCATTAATATCTTTTCCAAATGATTGAGTTTAATGTCTTTGAAAATGACCGAGTTTCCAATGCTGCGTTAATATTGGGATTTTATATATATGCATATAATACGTTGTCTACCTGAGTATTTTGTTGATCTTATTTATACTCCGTAATGAAAAAGCTTTCATACATCACTTTAAACATGAAAGGAATTGATATTAAATCTTAGAGAGGGGCCATTTATATATATATACTGGTTAAGGAAAGGTCCTCATCTTAGTATATGGACATTCTACTAGATAGTTTATGACTTACCCTCTTGAATATGTAGGTAACTTGTAAATACTTTTTAGTGTAGGTAAATTTAGTAGAGAAAAGGTTGTTATAGAATGATGGATACATTGCGTATTAATACACTCTTGATATTTTGGGGTAAATATTTGTATCCATACATTTAAGTAATATTGTTGACATGTCATTTTGTTATGGACAAAACTTGGTGAGGGTTTAGTCAGTTTAATGGTTTTAAAATTCAAATGTTATGACCGTTGAGAATCATAAGTCTCATACCCACAAGAAAAGTATATCTTTGATGACAATACTATCTTAAAACTTAAAACTTGGACAGTTTATGTTTATAACCTTGAACCTTAGTGGATTCATTGCCTAGCTCGGGGGTGACTTTAGACGGATAAACACATGTTAAATAAAACCTACTGTTGGGAGGAAATTCATAGACACGCTTTCAGTCTCCTAAGCTAAGAGAAGTAGTCTTTAACAACTAGATTTGTTTATGGATGTAACTTACCTTGTTTATAATACTTATGCTCTAGGATTTTATGGTACTAATATGCATGTTGAGTTATATAAAGTGGTGGTTGCGGGAGTTGTGTTTCAATGGTGAAAAATCCTTGGAATAACTCTCAAAAGACAAGTGTAGAATAAATTAGTTCGTATATGTGCATACTTTATACATTAATTTTATTTTATCATATCTAGTCATCTAATTTTGTTATTGCTCCTCAGCTGACTAGGAGACTACGCCTCCACTGTTGATAATGATGTGTAAGGGGGGTGAGTACAACATATGGTTCTATAACTAAATGGCAAGGTCAACTTGTATTTGTTTTGATCATACGACTAATATAAGCCTGGCACATTATTACATTATACAGTGAGATTTGCATTATGAGATTGTACTTTGTAGGTTCCTAATCCTAAAGTAATGGTTATGGTTATGTAAACAAGGAGTTGAATTCTATTTGTATGTTTAAATGTTTTGTTTCCACGGAGTTTTTTTTATTTTTCACCTGAGTTTACTATTATGAGATTTGGGGTATGTTACAGCATGAAATTAAAAATGGAGGAATTGCGCCTCTGCTCTAAGATAGAGGAATGGGAAAAAAAGGAATAAATTCTATGGCACTAGAAATCCTGAAATCGATGGTTAAAGGAAGGGGAGAGAAACACCAATTTTTTTCACAACTTATTCATCCAGAACTGAATGCAAAACAATATTCTTGCACTCAAGAATGCAAGGGGTGAACGGGTGGAAAGCAAGGATGAAATTGAAGCCACTCTAAATCATCACTTCTCATAAATCCTGAGTGATCCAATGCAGGATAGGAGGGAAGATATTGGGAAAATAACATGTCTCATTCCTCTCTTGGTTTTGAACGAGCAAACTGATCTTTTGACGAAACCAATAACTCTTAATGAGGTGGAAGAAGCGGTTTTCTGGATGAAAGAAGCAACTGCCCTAGGTCGAGATGGCTTCATTGTGAATTTCTTCCATCATTTTTAGGGACTGGTTAAGATGGATGTGTGGAGGATAGTAGAGGATTCCGGGGTTTCCTCGAGAAAACTGTCGGATCTCAATGAAAATTTTCTCACCTTGATCGTAAAAAGAGAAGGGGTGGATTCCCCGGATAAATTTAGGCAGATAAGCCTCTATAATGTCATCTAAAAAATTGCTACAAAGGTAATAGTGAACCTCCTAAATTCCCTCTTACTGAGTGTAATATCCCTTGAGTAGTCAGGTTTTGTCGAAGGGAGGTAGATAACGGACGGAATCATTTCGATCCATGAAATGTTGCACTCTATCAAAGTCAATAATCATCCAAGTATGATGGTGAAGGTGGACATTGTTAAGGCCTATGACAAACTTAATTCGCAGTTCATCTATAAAATGCTAGAATATTTTTGTTTTAGGTTGGAATGGATTAACATACGCACCAGCAGTTTGTCGATGACACCATGCTTATGGGACATCCCTTTATCCAAAAATCTTGGCAGTTCAAACAATGTATGGAAGACTTTAGTAAAGCTTCAGGTTTAGAGATCAATGAGCACAAATCCTGGGTTTTCTTTTTTAATACTCCCAGAATTACTAGAAGGAATATTTTTCGTATTCTGGGATATAAGGATAGCTCCCTTCCATCCAAATATCTAGGGACCCCTCTATTAATTTCATTTGCCAGGAAGGGTTCCTGGTCTGACCTTCTGGATAGTATGAAGAAGCGTCAATTGAATTGGACCCTGAGGCCTTTGAATTTGGCAAGCCACATAATACTAGTAAAATATGTCCTTCATGCTATGTCGACCTATCGTTTTTCTATGATGTTGGCCCCAAAATCCATATTGATGGATCTCAAGAATTTGCAATGAAAATTTTTATGGAGTGGTCCCCGGGAACTCTAGAAGTGGGCTTTGGTAAAATGGGAAACAGTCTGCTCTCCAAAAAACCAAGGAGGTCTTGGACTCCGAGACCTAGAGATGGGAAATGAGGTGAGAGGGGCCAAGCTTTGGTGGAGATGGGGCTCCCGTTATTAAGAGCCATGGGCCAAACTATGGCACTATAAATATGCAAAAGGATGGGATAAACATGATCTCATAAGATTCTCTGTAGACATATTGGGGTCCCACATTTGGAGAATGACTTAGCAAGGGAGGAAGATGGTCCAGGATCATAGTTTCATGGAGGTCAGGAATGGCCAAATTGTCAGGATTTGGGAGGATTCATGGAAACACCTTCCCACAGGGTCTTCACTGGTCCAGACATACCCTAGGATTCATGACAACAATTTCCCACAGGGTTTTCAAGCCTGAGGTTTGTCTACACCAACGCCTTCAGAGGTTTGTAGAAAGAACCTAACCAGGACTTTAGGAAGTTGAGAAAAATGGTTTCCTCCACCATAAGTTTGTTTCAAACTTAAATTTGACAGGGCCTCGAAAACAAACCCGAGTCTGGCGGGATATGGATGCATTATTCGGGATGGAAGAGGCAAAAATATTGGTTTCAAGTATGGTTTCCTGGGGTGGGAAACAAACAATACGGCGGAAGTGGAAGGTTTATTACAGGGCTTGGATATGGTTATTAAGAACAGATGGATCCCTATAATCATTTAAGGGGATTCTCAATTGATCATCAACCTCATCACGAAACTGTAGCATGGGTCCCAGAGCGCCAAGGTGGTGCCATCATGGCGTATAAGGAAGATTGGAAATTCTAAGTGGTCTTCTAACTGTAGGACAAGCGGTCTGCTTCCTCCACGTCAAACATCAAACGTCAAGGCAACAAAGTCGCTGAAAAGTTCGAAAATATAGGATTTGAGACGCATCAGGTTGTTGAGGCAAAGTAGTAGGACATGATTATTGATGAGACAAAATGGGACAGGTGTATGGTCCTAATGGACCAGGACATGCAAGATACTCATGACTCTAACTAGTCAGGACACTAGGCATATGTGGAGGTATTTGGAGGGCATGGCTAGACGACTGTTTGGACAACTGAGCCATGTGACAAACACTAGTAACTTAACACACCAATGCATAGTCATTAAGAACCACTCCAAACAACGGTTCAAGGTACATGTAGACATGAAAGGTGGAGAAAATAATTTTTATTGTAGGTATGGTAATATCCTTTTCAGGACTATGGATCGGATGTGGAGTATCGTGTGTAGGCTGGTGATCATGATGAGCATGAGAAAGAAATTACTATTTAGGAGCATGGAAGGTGACGAGAAGAAATACATAGGAAATTCAAACCAGTTCCCTCTTGTTATTCACCTAACAAAGCAGGTGACCTTGTATAGGCTAGGAGAATTATCCATGGAAGGTAGGGAAATCTGAGGGAAATGCCTCCTAACTCGGGAGGAAGGCTGCAGGAAAGCTTCCAGAGTGCAACAAAAGTCCCTATGGGAATCAAGGATGTTTGAGCTAGAAATCCTGTAGGATATTCAACAACGCATTAATGCGACTGAAAGAAATTATGTGAGGATTTGGACCGTGAAAAGCTGCATGCAGAGTGCTGCAAAGCTGAGGAATGGATATTAGACCCTGGCCACACTGTGGGCAGGGTTATCCTCTATGTCTTCTAGGTCATGAAGAACCTTGTGGGGAGGTCGGACTGGGATAAGATAAGCGAAGGATTAGAGGAAATGAACCAGGCTCAATGGAAGGAATCCATTCAACGATTGAACTCCAAATTTGAATTCCTCATTACTCGTCTAGGATTATAGGTTCTGGAAGCTCCCTCTTCAGGAGATGTTCAGAATTATGGGTTAGTCAGCTTGAGCCATGAGCGGATGTTCGATCTCTCGCACATTCTTATTTGATGGTCTGTGTTGGTCGTGTTTTTTATTTACCTATGCGTAAAGGTTGGTATTCCCATTCTTATGGTTCAAGTGATGTATGTGTTTTATCCGAGCTTGTGGCGGCTTTAGGGATGCCAATTATAGGGGTCTTTAGAAAGTTGTTTAGGAGGAATTTTGGTATGTTTTTGTATGGCATCTCAGTTTATGTAGTTTTTTTTAGATTTATGATCAGAACTTTCACCAACAATAGTCTAGGTGGTAAAATTCGTGATCTCATCAAGTGAATTTCTCTCTAGATGTAATCAGGTTTTGATACTAATATAAAGTCTCACTCTTACTTACAAAAAACAATTATAAAAAATGACAAACAATTAATTTTTAAAATAAATAAAAAATTGAATCTTATATCTTAATAACACTTTAAATGTTAGG
Organism: Pseudotsuga menziesii; assembly: GCA_001517045.1. Lineage (NCBI taxonomy): Eukaryota > Viridiplantae > Streptophyta > Pinopsida > Pinales > Pinaceae > Pseudotsuga > Pseudotsuga menziesii. The sequence goes on along the minus strand of LPNX010467480.1, from coordinate 29,832 downwards.
TGTGATTTTGTCATTTACAACAAATTAT
>LPNX010467480.1:12182-29625 GCA_001517045.1 Pseudotsuga menziesii | reverse complement strand
TTAAGTGCACTTGAGCCTGAGAAGTATTGGAATGGGTGACCTCCCAAAAATTCCTAGTTACTAGATGCAAAACCAAAAAATGATGATTGATTTGCTATACCATTCACTTCAGTAATATCAATCACACTTTTCACCTTTATAAGCATTATTGATTAATTATAGTTTAATAACTTAAACTAAATAGATAATCACACAAATATTTTTTAATTAAAGTATTAATTGTTAAGCTTTAAGCTTCACATGTGATCCCATTTCTGCATGGTCATTTCTCAACATAAGATTTCTACAAAATTGTACATAGATTTTTTTTATACGAATTTGACACTTGTGATCAATTTTGTGATATCTCTAAAAACTAGGGTTAATTTATATAATAGTGTGAATGATTTAATACTCAACCAAGTTTTTTTAATAACAAATTATTTAACTTGATATTTTAATATTGTGATTCCAAAATTAAATGACTATAAAATCTCTTTTGTGAAAAATAATATATGGCATTGGCAATTGTCTAATTTTAATATTCCAAAAACGTGAAAGCTATAGCTAGGGTTGGAGCACGATGATGGAATTGAGGGTTGAGTAAGTGGTCGTTAAGTTACCTCGTGTCATAATCATTAAGGAAAAGTGACAAAGCTTGACTATGGGAAGACGACAATTGGGGTTAGAACACATGATTTTTTTGGTTTAGATATCTTGGTGTTCAACGTACTATTACATCGTTTTTTATTCAATAGATCTCATCGTAGACACTATGCGGACGTGAAGGGTAAGAAAAGAAGATCCACTAGGCTAGGGGTTGAAGGAGTGGCATGGATCTTGAAAGAGATGGGGATTTAGTTGGATACTTTAGAATCACATCCACCCATCCATTAAAGTTGAGGTTGAAGATGAAGAGAGAGGTTTAGCTCGAGCAGGAATACTTCTCTGAAATTCAGTGGGTAGAGGAATTTTAAGGTTTGGTTAAGGACCTAGGTAATACTCAAGGTTAAATGGTGTTGTTCCATTAGTCACGAGTCATTTATTGGTCTTTAAAGGTGATCTCATCCCAAGTATTAATGGAGAGGAAGGAAAACTAGACTGAGATCATGCAGTAGTTGGAATTTGTAAGAGTAGAAGTGGATCTCCTTAGATAGGTTAATATCTAACTTCAAGTCATGGAAAGGAAGCAAAACATCCTCACTTGTCACATGGGTGTGGAATTTCAGGTGAAGTGGCTCAAGGACATAGGTGCTGGATCCTTAATGCAAATCATTGAGCTAGATGCAGACATAGACAAGGATGCTTAGAAGCAGATGTCGACGTAGGTTTAGACCAACCTACCTCTTTTAACAATAAATTTCTTGTTGTGTTTTACAAGTTAGTTGGATAGTCTTAACAGATTTTCTATGCTTATGTTTATTAGTAAATCATGTACCTTTTTGTTAGTATTTTTTGTTGCGTCGAAGAGGCACATTCTACAACCAAGTAGGGGAAGATGTGTAAGTCCTTCCATGCTCATCCTAGAGATGACATGGGTCATTTATAAAAAAATAATAAAATATTATGAAAAATAACATGTCGGCTCAATTTAGATTTAAAGTATTTTTTAGAACCACTATATAAGACCACGAATTAAAACAATAAACATTTCGTTCACATTTTCTCAACATTTCCACTCTAATAAAGGGGTTTGTTGTTAGAGATATTTGATCCCTTTTGGTGGTTGATTCTTTTTAAGATGGATCTATTCTCGTTTATAGCCAAGTTATAGATAAACAATACTCTCTGTACCTTTCGAGACTAACAACGCCATCATTGCTTGTGATTTTGGTTGAGGGAAACAACATATGGACATACTATATGGAAATAAAACAATTGGTGGTTAAAACTCATTATGCGGAAGATATGAAACTCATCAATCAAATATACATATCATGTGTGCAATATGTAACTCCAAATTTAAATATGTATTTCTCCTACAATTTGAGGTATTGATGCCATTTAAAGGAACTGGAGGTTCCAGCACCAGGGAAGGGTTATGGGGGACTAATTACCATGTTTAGTGGTTTGAGGCCATGTTTATGGTCCTTCAGAATAAATTTCATTTGAAGGTTTTGAGCACTACAGGTGATATTCGAGGACTATAGCAATTTTGGATGAGGAACCTAATTAATTAGGATCTAATTTAATCTTCTATGGCTCAAGATCCATATATGACCCTAAAAGAAACATGCATGACCTCTTTAGAGGATTGTTGTTATCCAATTGGAGATATATGTGCCATTATGAGTGTTTGGCTATAAGGATGGGTCTGGGGTCCTTTACCACAATTGAGGAAGGAAATTTATCCTGTGTATACCATAAGGGAGGATTCTAGGCACCGTGTGCCATGAATCAAGTCTCTAACTATCACATAATATTTCTATATGGGGTCTCTAGTCCTAAAATGAGGATTGTTGTCATTAGGATATTTTGAGCATAATAGATGTATCCCAATTCCATGGCAATGATTAATGGAGGAAACCTATGATTTATGCCCTAAAGGAAGCTTCTTTTCCTTTACAATGATGAGCAAGGAATCCCACCCCAAGATACCTATTTAGGGGATATTTGGCATCTTATTAGAGTCTCAGGTCCATGACCTGCTACAAGGAAAAGGCTCTATGACAAAGGTTATAGCAGATGGTCCTCTAAAGAGAGCCCAAATTTCCATTTATAGTAGAGGAACTAGTGGAGGCAAGCGGATGGAGGTTTAACAGATGTTTTTTATCAATGTATTTATTCAATAACAATGCACTAGTCCATATAAACACCAAATGAATTGGTACTAACAATAAATCATCTCGAACCATGACTAAAAAAAACTTCTTACAAAAAAAAAAAAATTACAACTGGTACATTTATATTACAAAGGCACAATGGAGTGCCACAGACTTGAAAGCATTGAAACGGGGTAAGCATACAATGAAAAACATCAGATTACAATAATTTTTTTATTTTTCCATCACTAGTGCGTTATGTCTAACCTACCACGTCAGGGTGGTAAGGAAAACACCGCACCACATTATTCCAAATTACAAAACACAACTTTATTTTGTTCAAATTTATGTTTGCAATGTTTTTATATAACCAGTTGTACTAGTGTGTTATGGAATGGGCACATTGCATTAGGCTTAAAACATTGCAAATTAAAAAACACAACTACATTTTTTATTTCAAATTTCTATTTATCGTGTGTTTGGTATTATCAATATCCCAAGTGTATCATGGAATTTGGTGCACTGAATTAGGGATAAAAATTTTCAAATTAGAAAACATGAATATTTTTATTTCAAATATCTATTGGTGGTGCGTTTGGTATTATGAATTGCATTGATGTAGGATTTAATAAAAGAAATTACCACACCCAAAAAATCATTTTTATCATTGTATAATTATTATGATCCCAACAACACCAATGTTTTACATCACATACTTAGATGCCCTCACATTCATGCACCACATGGTGCCATTGCTTGGTCCCATTAGTTGCTGACCGGAGTTTGAAATTTTCCAAACAGTGAAAAAAAATTCAAATTTTACATACATCGCCACGATGCCTCCTTGATGTGGAAGTGACCAGGAAAATTGATTGTTGCTTCACTATTTATTTTTTTAGTGGATTAAACCTAAGAATTTAGCTTTATTTTGAGCAAATTAAAAAAAAAAAATCTATGATGTGTTTAAGCCTTTCGGCCCGCACCGCAAGACAATGCACCATGTGAATTTACAGGGTGCACCATGAGCGGTGCATGCACTACATAGGCGCATCGCAAATACGGTGTGCTATTATTTTTAGCTCATTGATTAACATAGTTAAAAAAACTATGAATATAATCATGGTGTGTCATATACATATATGCACCGCATTCCAACACATTGATGTTTTCAAATCCCACCTACTAAATCAACATAATTTACTAAAAGTTATAACGTTGGGCGGTGTGGTTAATTGGACCAAACACACCTCTTTCTTGGTGCACTGGTATGTCCCTGGTGCACAAATAATCTAGATAAATAGAAAACAAAGCATATTACAGTGCGCTAAGATACAAAATATTCATTGAGTATTCATTGCACTATCATGTAACTAACGCACCATAAAACAATAAAAAATTTAATAGTGCTTTATGTAAACATTTGCGCACCACCCATCGTGGGATACAAGGAAAGATTCGTAGCCAGTGGGAGTTGAGACACATGACAAGAAGAATCATGTGCGCAAATGAAAGAAATCCTTGTACAAGTTCAGAAGACACCCATGGGATAACACATACATGATGAGCTTGATCAAGATCTTAACCTTTGCTACAAGGTTGAAGATGAAAGCCTATATAGGATGACAAGCTCACAGATGGGTGCGAGAAGAACTTTTGAAAAAGTTCAAAATAGAGGATCTTGGTATCCAATGATCCTAGATGGATACATAGAATATTAGTAGCATAGGAAGCTACTTGTCACTCTAGTATAGAATGTTTCAGTGCATAGAGTATGGAAGACAGAGGGAGTATGATGCTTTGCTTCAGAGGGAGTGACTGCAAAAGATCCTGAGGTTTGACATGGTACGGCAGGATGGATAGATTACTAATGACTCTAGGCTTTACTAAGAGTAAAGCGGATTCCAACCTTTGCTTCAAAGCTGAAGGCAGAAGAACAGTGATGCTCCTGTTATGTGTCGATGCACTATTTTCTAGGCATGGAGGTGTGGCAGAATGCAGATGGAATCTTTCTCGAACAAGGGAAGTATGCAGTAGAGATCATGAAGAGGTTTAGGATGATAAACTACAAGGCCATGACCACACCTATGGAATTGAACCTGAAGTTATTGAGTGATGCTTCATCAGAAGCGGTTGATGCTATGATGTATCATCAAATGATTGGGTCCTTGATGTACCTGATGAATATGAGACCAGAATATTGCTTTGCTGTGAACACATTGAGACATGTTCACCTGATGGTTGCAAAGCATGCAATGAGGTACCTGAAGGGTACAGTTGATTATGGGCTCAAGTATGAGGCGAATCAAAAGATTAACCTGGAGGGTTATGTTGATTCAGATTGGGCAGGCAGTGCCATCGATAGGAAGAGCACTTCAAGGTGTTGCTTCAGTATGGGATCAGGTGTGATCTCTTGGTTTAGCAGGAAGCAATCTTGTGTGGCATTGAGTACAGCTAAAGCAGAGTATGTCGCAGCTTGTTCAGCTAGTTGTGAGGCAGTATGGCTGAGGAAGCTACTGTCTGACTTATTTGATCTCCAATTAGATGCTACTTGTATACATTGCGACAACCAGAGTTGTGTGAAGTTGTCAGAGAACTCGGTGTTCCATGACAAGTCAAAGCATATTGAGATCAAGTATCTCTATATCAGGGATGTGGTGCAGAGAGGAGCAGTGAAGCTCCAGTATGTTGTGATGGACGAACAGATAGCTGATGTGTTGACAAAACCATTAGCCAAAGTGAAGTTTGAGTACTTCAGAGAGAAGCTTGGTGTTCTCCAGATTGAGGTTCCTTCAAAGGGGAAGTGATGAGTCCGTGAGCCATTATGACATGGTGAGAGGATTAGTTCCTTCCATGGTCAGATGTAAGGGCTAAGCCATTCTGTCATGGTGAGAGGATTTGTTCCTTCCATGTCAGATATGAGTGCTGAGCCATTCTAATATGACTGTAGGATTGTTTCCTACATGATCATATATAAGGGCTATTGCCATTCTTTGAATGGAGGTGCCTGGTCAGTTACTAGGAATAATCCATCTAGGACCGAGGGCCATTCTGATATGACTGTGGGATGTGTTCCCACATGATCATATATGAGTGCATGGCCATTCTAATGTGATTGAGGGATTTGTTCCCACTTGATCAGATATAAGGGCTGATGCCATTCTCTTGGAGAATGGAGGCACCTAGTTAGTTACCAGGAACCCTCAACCTGGGGTTGAGAGCCTTTCCAACAAGGTTACAGGATGTGTTCCCGCATGGTTGGATGTAAGTGCAGAGTATTTCTAGCAAGGTTGCAGGATGTGTTCCTGCATCGATAGATGTAAGTGCAAAGCCTTTCTAGCAAGGTTGCATGACAAGTTCCCACATGGCTAGATGTAAGTGCAGAGCCCTTCTAGCAAGGTTGCAGAATGTGTTCCCGTATGGCTATATATAAGTACTAAGCATTTTCGATAGGGTTGTGGGATGTGTTCCTGCATGATCGGATGTTAGTGCTGAGCCTTTCTGACAGGGTTGTGGGATGTGTTCCCGCATGGTCAGATGTGAGTGCTGGGTGTGCCTTTCTGACATGGTGTTGGATGTGTTCCTCTCATGGTCAAATGTAAGTGCTGGGCAGGCCATTCTGACTTAGTGTCAAATATAAGTGTTGAAGAAGACCTACATGGAGGATAGGCCTACAACCAGCATGAAAAAGGCCTGGCTCTGTAGAACTAGGCTGTGACGAGAAGAATCATGAGATAGCACCCGTGATGATGATCCAGCAGTGATGATCCAGATCCAGTGACGATGATCCAGATTCAGTGATGATGATCTAGATCCAGTGATGATCCAGATCTAGTGATGATGATCTAGATTGAGTGATGATCTAGATCTAGTGATGATGATCCAGATCGAGTGATGATCTAGATCCATATGAAGATGACGAGAACTCAATGATGATCTATATGATACAGAGAATAAGAATTGTGATGATAAATTGTGTCAAGAGAATACCTTCCTAGTTAAGAGGGAGTGTTGATGTATTGTAACTTCAGAATGTATTCATCCATATATCTTATGTATTGTACCCCAATGTTTATTCTAGGATGTGTCTGTAATGTATTTGAGTCATGTCATGCCCCAATGTTCTTATCTCTAGGTTCTATAATGTAAACAAGTCATGTCAAGTCATTGTGGGTAACCCTCCTATTGGTCAAGGGTTAAAGTACCCGTAGTTATGGGGCCCTAGGGTTATTAGACTATCCTAGAGAAGTCGACCCTAGGAGAGTCATTGTAAGTCGGGGCAATATTCCCCACCGTTGTGTTAAGGATAACCCTCATTGTTTGTTGGAGGAGGCAAAGTCCCCACAAGTTGTGGGGCACTAGGGTTTTAGACACTCCTAGAGATGTCAGCTCTAGTAAGTAATTGTTAAGTGAGGCCGACATATTGGAGTTGGTTTCAAGTGAACGAAAGAATATAAATAGATAGTGAGCCTCTCTATTTATCACACACACACACACACTCATTGGGGCGCATGAGTGAGAGAGAAGTTGTTGGGATTAGAGAGAGAGACTACTACTGTCGTGAGATCATCTTTATGTTTTCGGGTTTTACTTTTGGTGCCGATTCTATCTCTGAGGAAGGTGTGGGTTTTTCTTCTTAAGTTTTCCACAAGGAAAATTATTTGTGTCTCTTGTCTCTTGTGTTTATTGTTGTGCATGTTATTCTCTTAGTTAAATATCCTAATATCATAATGCTAACTTGAATGATAAAAATCTAACAATAAATTCATTTAATAAGATTCTATTTTTCTTAACTGTACGGTGACCTATTGATATGGGTAAGAACTATGGGTCACGAATTATTTGCAACGACAGTGGCACGGCAACAACCCCAGAAGACGTGCAAGTTTAATGGGAACCACCCCTAGAGTCTATGCAAGTATCAAAACAAGTAATGGTTCTATTATTGTATTAGCGATAGTTAGGCTTTGCGGTAGAAAAATAGTCATTGTTTTAAATACAACTAACTACTCATTGCAACGGGACTCAAAGTTAACACCTGGCGGGACTAAATAAAACCAAAATTTTGCTACTAATTTGTAAGATTGAATTACAAACGGCTAGTGGGAGTGAGGCTTAGATAAATCTAATTAATCTTTTTATACCATAGTTGTTTTTATAAGAACTAAAGCTACCAGAGATTGAACTACGTATGGATTCAATTCAAGGGAAAATTGCATCTAAATTCCAATATAATATGTTTAACAAACTTCTTTCCAGTATCAAGTATCATTCCCATAGCAATAAGCCTTACATTATACCTTAAGCCCTAGTAAATGGCATCCTTAAGAGACTGTTGCCGTAAGCTCCATTGTTCAAACATATGCAAGTAGAACGTATATATGCCACTATAATATCTATAGAGATTATTTGATGTAGATATTTATTATTGAGCAAGGTGTTCAAAGCCATTCGCTGAAAAACAATAAGTCACTTAGTCCAAGCATGAAGTTGGACTGCCCTACTTTATTGAATAATAAAGAGTTCATATTAATAAATCACATTACCATTAGTATTAGTGCATTTCAATTTAGTGCATAAGAAAATGGTTATATCTTTAGATTTCAATCTTAATTAGGAATAATAGGTCAACTTATGAAAATGGCCTATTTAAGCAATCAAAAAATCTATTTATGTGTCCAAATGTTGCGGGTCATATAAAAACCATAAAAATGAAGGGTTGTTACCGTCATATGCCCTAATTTTGCAAAAAAAACAATTTTATGTTATTGGTTATTATTTGAGGACAATTTGTTAGATTTTATGCTAAGTTGTAATTGATGACTCAGCAGAGTCAAGGATATTTAATGTAATTCTGAATATTTTAATTATAAATAAATAAAGGAGGAGACAACAACTTAGGAGAGCTGTTAAAAGAGTGTTTACTGGTCAAATTGGTGGAAGAGACTAGGTGGAGAGAAAACTGACATGTAGCAGCATCCTCAAACCACTTCCAACTGTTGCAGGTGGCAACCTCCCTACATTTGGGGTCATGATTCCCCAAGAAAGTGGAATAAGAATGAAAAATGACCCAAAAGACCTAGGAAATCTTTATAAAACTTTCCATTGAAGAGAGTTGGGGCTACTCATTCTAAAGAAGTGATCATTTAGGTTGAATGAATGTACTTCAGAGAAATTCAATGGAAGGGAGACTGGAAACTGTTTGAGGGGTTAACTGTTAATTGATCTAGTGCAGCTTTGAAGCTGAAAGATCTTACTGTTGAGTGCAGAGTATTACTGAGATATTGGGACTACGTCTATTCTTTGCATTCTCCACCAGTTCTCAGCCAAGAAGACCAGTAACTGGTTTTTACATACAAGTAACACGTTGATAACTTCCATAGCTAGTAAGTTAAAAATAAAAATCGAAACATATATTCTATTGAGAATCTTTACTACCAGATCATGACTACAAATTAGAATCATGAGAACCAAGTCTTTGCCGACATTTAAAGGGATACAAGTGAGGGATATTAGGAGATGCAAATTACTTAATTACTTATTTAATTGCCATCATAATATTAATTGCCATCATTGATGGCTTGTGATCTAAATCATTGTTGACAAATTTACTTTTCTTGAGGGCACTAGGTAGAAAATGTTTTTTTAACTAGGGTTAGTGGAAATTTGTAATATTAATTGTTATCCTTGCCAGCTGGTGCTATTTGAATCATGAATGACACATTTATGATAAAGAAGATATTGTTTACAAGGAGCCAAAATCAAAAAATGTTGGGGATAATTATACAATTGTTGATATCATTCTCTCGGACGGGTCTTGGGGCATAGTAACCAAGAGCAATGTCATATCCCCAAACTAATAGTAATCTAAAAATAATAATAAATAATAATAACTATAATTAAACATTTTAAATATTACCAAACCTTATTTTAAATTCCAGTACATTTAATAAAAACTATTACAAATTTTCAAAGATTGAAATTTTTTGCCCATATCTAAATGAATTAATACTCATAAGCAATTAATAAGTGACATAATAACTTTTAAAATGAAATTGTTCATTATGATTGCATATAACTTTTAAATAAAATCGTTCATTATCATTGTATATAACTTTTGAAACGAGATTGTTCATTATTATTAACTTAAGTATTATTTTTTATAAATATAAAAGATAAAATTTAATTAAAAAAAGAAAGCTAATAGACACGTTTCTTGTATGATTAGTGACTTACACGTAAATCGATAGTTCGGAGCAATGTGGGAATTTGAAACGAAACAAGTTTGACGTTTCGACAACTCTCTAACCAGTTTTGACAATTTTTAACCAAAATTATGACTCTTTTGAAAAACAAAAATGGAACCTTATTTGACTAACAAATCACCTCATAACGATCAATTTGCCCGTCAAATTTCTGCTCTGGTTGGGAGTAGTTGACATCTTAAAAAAACTGCTCTGGTTGGGAGTAGTTGACATCTTAAAAAAACCTGCTTTGTGGGTGAATCGCAGTAAAAAACAGAAACTGAAACCTTTCATACGATACTTGAAGAAAAAGGAACGGTGCAAAGCAATGGCCGGTTTTGAAATTTTAATTCCGCTAATCACTATAAAACTAAAATGAATTACTAAACCTAAAACTGTCACAGTAAGAAACAGGAAATTTTGAAAATTTTATTCATAAATTTGATCCAGTCTCTTTCTACCAAACTAACAATTATTTTCTTTCTACCAATAAACATTTGTATCCAGTTTCTTTCTAACAAACAACATTTGTGTAGAAATAATTCAGTGCGCAGTGAAAATATGGCATTGACTACACTTCAGTCCAACTGAAGATAAGTATCGGACCCAAATCAATGGCCAGAGGGGCTATGGATCTTTACAGTCAGATCCATTACGGGTGGGACCGGGTGTGGTTGTTGAGCGTGACTGACGGGTAGTTGTTGAGATTGACAAAAGTTTATTGGAAGACCTGGGTCATTTCAAATTAAGTACGCACTTCTCTGATTGGGTTTGGTTTCAATAAAAGGAGCGTGTAATGACAGGTAGATACTAGACAGATGAGGGGAAAATGTTGAAGTTCTTGACTTTACTATGTCTAAGTCAAAGGTTATAGGCGTGACCCAAATCCATTTGAAATCAAATTTGGTATGAAGAGGAATACAAAGTTGAGGATGGTGTGAAGGAGAGAAGAAGAGGAGACTAGTGTGAAGAATAGAGGGATCTCTTTCTGGACAGTCCATGAAATGTGGGTTTGTGTAATCCTTTGAATGTAAAACCAACCTTTTTGAGAGTATGACAAAGACAAAGGAGTTATTGTCAATTTTTTCCAATCATGGAGTCTAAAATGTAATTTATGAGTGGTTAAGAGAAGTAAAATTGAAATTTTAAGAGTTTTTTTATGTTTTTGATGTTTGAAACATGGATAGTTTGGACAAGGTATTCTAGAATTTTATAAGAATAACCATACATATGGAGAAGGAACTTGAGTTATTTTAATGTGTAATTTTGAGTAGTTTGCTTGTGGTTATATTGTGACTATGTACTAGGAGTTGCAGGCTTGTGGTGTCTGAATGTTAACTCATGCAAGGTTGCATCAAAGAGGAAGGAAGTGGTTGGATGTAAACATATAGATGGGATATTCTCTATTGAAGTCTAGACTCTTCGAGGTTGGAGTGCAACAATGGATGCCTCTTTTTTGTCAAATGACTCTTTCACAATCTCCATCCATTTAAATGTTGCATATGTCTTAATCATCTTTTGTATAAGTGTTTAATGATTTCAATGATGTTAGAGACTAATCACCTTATGAAATTAATCTTCCCCCAAAAATGATTACATTGATATCTTGTTGTGTGGTGGTGAAACTACATTATATATTTTGTTCTTTATAGATCTATTAAAATCTCATCTTTTGACGAAATTCTTTTATCACAATGGACAATGAGATCCCATATTTTCTTCATCTTTCAAATATTTTCTTCAAATGTTAAAGATGATCACAAGGCATCTTTGATTAAATGGTGATATCATCCATGTATGCAACCATACTTGGATTAATAAGGCCTTTGAAATCTATATCAATTGCATGTTAGAAATTTGCATTACAATTCATTAATTCAAGTGGCATTTTCTTGAAAATGTATGTTCCCCATTTGGTCTTTTACTTTATCCTCATCCAAAACAAGAACCTAATTATATCATGAAAGCCTATCCAACACTAAAATCATCTCAAAAAACCCATCATAAGCTAAAAAAATGTGTTTGACATATGTAGAAATACTCTATATCTTAACAAAATATACTCCGCATGTAGAATAGGATATTTATCTTTCTCTAATTCATGATTAAAATCCACACACAATGTAATTTCACCACTCTTCTTCCTTGTAGGAACAAGGTTCTTAATCCATGATGAGTTTCCCAATGAAAATATAAGATTTGCAACAAGTATACTTTCCAATTCTTTTTGTTTCAATAGCTCCATTAGTGGTTGAATCTTTTACAAATTCTAACCAAGGGCATTGTCTTTGATTTAAGGGGTATCAAATGTTGAATAATCACTGCATCATACACCTTAATTGCACATAAATATATCTTTGAACTTACTTAATAACTTGGTATATAAGTATTATTTCATATTTTAAACACCAAGAACCTTGGTTAATAGTATTAGAATATATTAAGTTCCAAGATTTATATCTTCAAACTCTATTAGCAAGCTGTAGATATTTGTAGACTTATTGTATATGCCTTGATATTTGTAGACTTGTTGAATTGATCTTATAGGTTAATCATTTTCTCAAGTGTCATTAACAATGTTTATCTTCTTCATGTCATTAACAATGTTTACTTCATTTTTTTATTTCAACAAAGTGCTGTGGTTGAAGGTGTTAGAAGGAGAAATAGTAGTTGTTTTGGTTACTATTGGAGAAAAACGATTAGTAGATCCATAAAAAATTGGGTTTATATTTTACTTTATATCTCTTGACCACTAGAATACAACTCATCAAAAGAAATCATGAATTAGTGAAACTTACTCTTCATTTAGTTATTTAAGAGTTAATCTAATAGTTATCCAATGTAATCATGGTTAAAGTTGAAGTTAAGCTATTAGTTGTAAAATCATTGGAGTTAAACTAATAATTATATCTAATAGTTAAGCTAATAATTATCCAATATAACAATGGCTAGAGTTGAAGTTAAGGTTAATAGTTGTAAAATTATTGGAGCTAAAGCTAATATGTGTTCTAATATTTAATTTTAAAAGTTAGTATATATTAAACTTCAAGTAAAAGTCATGATTGAAGTTGAAATTAAGCTAATAGTTGTATCATCAATGGAGTTAAGCTTATAGCTGTGTATCTAGTAGTCCAATAGTTGAAGTTGATGTTTAATTTTTCCAAATATCAAGAATTGTAGTTATAAGCTATTTTTTCATTTTTTGAAATTGTTAATTATGAATTTTGGATTACACCCACATAATCAATTTAGACTGTCTCATTCTCTTCCATAAATGAAAAAACATAGATGATAATTCACTCTAAAATATATACTCCTATCAGCTTAACTACTCAAAATTAAAAAATATATCACAAATCCAAAACTCCATTAACAAAATAAAAGAAATATATTAGAGATTTACAAATTAATTTCTCAATCAAATACAACAACTCATATATATCATAAACCCAAAGCTACATTACAAAAGTCAAGGTGAAACAACCAATAATTAAGTGTACCTAGATGACACTAGTTAAAAGTAAAACTAAGATTTGCAAAACAAAAAAATTACATGTTTAATTGCCAAGTGACAATTACATGTTTAATTACTAAGTGAGATCAACTTTAGACCAAGTTGGTATCTTTGTTCACAAAATTTTCTGGAATTTTAGGATAAGAATTTTTTTGCTGAAATTGTGATTTTGATTACTGAAATTGTCATTTTGATTACTGAAATTGTGATTTTGGTTGCAAAAATATATTCAGCACCTTCATGAACACTTAAGTGCCCTTAAAGCACCTAGAACAAACTGAAACTATGATGATGGAAATGGGAGTTGTGTAAGTGGTCATTAAGTTACCTCATGGCAAAGCTTGACTATGGGAAGATGACTATTGCATCGTGTTTGATTCAATAGATCGGAGCATAGACGTTATGCAGATATGAAGGGTAAGAAAAGAAGATCCACCAGGCTCAAGGGTTGAAGGGGTGCCATGGATCTTATTAGAGGAAATTTGGGGTCTAAAATGGGCCTTATAAAAAACTGTGCCATGGATGAGCTAGATTGAGTTGAATTTTTAAACCAATAGAATTTCAATATCTTTGGTCAACCATTATGGTTGAGTTGGACACATAACGCTTACGTTTCATATTTTTATATGACAATAGCTAACTCCATATCAACCTCACCTTGGTTAAGTTCTTGAAAAGATCACCTCGAAATAAGATAAATAAACTTTAACTAAAAAATATAGAATATTTTATTTGATCAGTCTCCTCTAAAACATAACCTTCGCATTAATTAAAATTGTAGTGGAAGCATTTTGAAATACTAAAAACATTTATTAATCAATTTAAAAAAAAACAACTAAATAATATTTAATTTTAAATAGATTTATCTTGAAATACTAAATAAAAGATATTTAGTATTTTTAATATTATTAGATAATATTTAAAAAATAAATACATTTAATTATTACATCCAAAAATAAATAAAACATTTAAATACTAACAAAATCAAAAAATAAAAACTATTTTTAATGTTACTAAAATTATAATAAATTTTGATTTTACGTTTTTTCTCTCTTACTTACCTACCCATTAAACCACAAATTTTTTTTATATTAATATAAAAAATAATATGAATATACATAGTTTATTGTTTTTTATTTTATGTGATGTAATATTTTTTATATGAATTAATATAAAATTTATATTAAAAAATAATAGTGATTTTTTAAATTTTTTAATACTATTATAATTATATTTTTCATTATAAATGAATATATTTGAGTTTTACATTTATTAAATATATAAAAAGTAGTGGTCTATTCATTTTTAAAAAATAATAATATAAAATTCAAAAGTTTCCTATCATTTATTATGTGTACACAAGAATCTAAATATTTCATTAATATTTTTAATCAATGTCTCTTAACTCTACATTAACTCAATATAGTTGTGAACTACCATTAATGAGAGGATTTACGTTGACTTTCATTAGATTTTCATTAGATTTAATCTGACATGGCATATTTGTAGAGTGATGTGGCTTTTTTTATTATTTTCCTTAGGAGGCCCATTTTAGACCCCAAATTTCCTCTAGTAAGAAAGAGATAGGAAGTCAATTGGATACTTTAGAACCACATCTACCCATCCATTAAAGTTGAGGTTGAAGATGAAGAGAAGAAGGTTTACTTGGAGCAGGAATATTTCTCTAAAATTCAGTGGGGAGAGGAATTTTAGGGTTTGGTTAAGTGCCTAGGTAATACTCAAGGTTGAATGGTGTTTTTCCACCAGCCACGACAAATTTATTAGTCTTTAAAGGTGATCGTGACCCAAGTATTAATGGAGAGGAAGGACAACTAACTGATATCCTATAGTAGTTGGAATTTGTAAAAGTAGAAGTGGATCCCCTTAGGTGGGTTTATCTCTAACTTCACGTCATGGAAAGGAATCAAAACATCCTCACTTGTCACATGGGTGTGGAGTTCTAGGTGGAGTGGATGAAGGGAAGAGGTGTTGGATCATTAATGCATATTATTGAGATAGATGCACACATAGACGAGGATGCTCAAAAGTAGATGTAGACCTAGGTTTCAGCCAACCTACATCTTTAAACAATGAATTTCTTGTTCTATTGCGAGATTTATGTGGTTATTAGTTTCAATTGATTTCAGAGAATCCATAGTTCCAATGTCAAGTTGTCGATGTTTCGAATCCATATCGGGATCCATCATGAGGACGAGTTTGTCAATTTGTGGACAGTATCTGATCTTCGTTATCAATAATGGAGATGTAGATATAAGTTAATAATGTGAGCTATGTGGAAGAAGTTTTAGGGTTTCGGTGAAGAAGATAGGGTTTTGGTTATAAAATAATTAGTTTTAATTTTAATTATAGTGTATGTGTAATAGTATATTATTACTAATGTTTAATTAAATCATTTTAGTTTGATGTTTGTGTTTACAAGTTAGATGGATAGTCTTAACGAAGTTTCTATGCTTATGTTTATTAGTAAATCGTGTACTTTTTTGTTAGTCCTTTTTGTTGCGTTGAAGAGGCGCATTCTACAACTCAGTAGGGGGGATGTGTAAGTCCTTCCGTGCTCATCCTAGAGCTGACATGTATCCTTTATAAAAAATAATTTAAAATGTTATAAAAAATAACATGTCGGCTCAATTTAGATTTAAAATATATTTTAGAACCACATATAATATATAAGACTACAAATTAAAACCATACACATTCCGTTCACATTTCCTCAAAATTTCTACTCTAAAAAAGGGGTTTGCAGTTAGAGAAATTTGATCCCTTTCGGCGCTTAGTATATCCTTTTTAAGATGGATCTTTGCTGTTTTATAGCCAAGTCATAGATAAACACTACTCTTTGTACCTTTCAAGACTAACAACGTCATCATTGCTTGTTATTGGGGTTGAGAGAAAAGGCATATGGAAATAGTATATGGAAAGAAAACAATTGATGGTTAAAATTCATCGTGCACAAGATATGAAACTCATTGATCAAAGATACATTTCACGTGTGCAATATGTAACTCTAAATTTAAATATGTATTTCGCCTACAATTTCCGGTATTGATTCCATTTAAAAGATCTAGGGGTTCCAGCACCACGAAAGAATTATGGGGGATTAATTACCATGTTTTGATGGCTGTGTTGATGGTCCTTCAAATTAATTGTCATTTGAAGGTTTTGAGCACTAGGTATGGTATTAGAGGACTATAGCAATTTATTTCAATTTGCAAACAAACTTGTTTCAATATTTTACTCCAAAAACTCCTAAAAATCTCATTTCCATCCTTAACAATCCCTCTTACCTTAGTTAGGATTTTTTCCTAAACGGAGGAGTCACCATCAAGTGACAGTGCTTGACTCAAGACTTGCACCCAAGGACACATCTAGAAGCTTGAAGATTTGTGTTTAGCTTAACCCCCAAGTGTGTGAAAGGAGGCAACGCACTGTTTAAAAAGCTTGTCGGTAGCCTTATTTGTTTAACTATGACAAGACCACACATCATGTATAGAGTAAGTCTCATCTCAAGATTCATGGAATCACAAAAAGACTCTACTGCTGCTGCGACTCATATCACGTCCACGATGTCGAAAGCTTCGGCGGGGGCTTCGTCTTAGGCTTCGGCTTCGGCTTCGACGACGGTAATCTCTATCTCTCTCTTGATGGAGTTCATGGCGATCATGGTTGTCGCGGCCATTACCTAGCCTACCATCAGCCCTATCTCTGTAACTGCTTAGTCGAGGGGGACTACGGCTCTGATCTCTATACCTGTTTCGTCGAGCAGGGCTTCGTCTCCTGGATCTGGCATCGGCACCAATTCTCCCTCGCTGTATTCTTTCTGCATTCGGACCATACTTCGCGTACTGGACCTTAATATATCTTCCATCAAACTTCATACCATCAAGCATTTTAATGGCTTCGTCATCCTCTTCTTCATATTTTTAGCG
>LPNX010467465.1:5000-23179 GCA_001517045.1 Pseudotsuga menziesii | reverse complement strand
CACGTTAGTTCATATTGTGGGTTTTAAAATGATAAAAAATCGAACCAATATATTGCAGGTATTGGGGGGATGAGGGGTTTAAGGTGGGGGTGGGTAGGGTGGTTTATAAGAATTGAGGTATAAAAAGTGGTGGAGAGGAAGGTTTTAAGTATTGGGAGGGGGCTTCAACAAAAAGTGTTTGGGTCAATATCTCTCGAAATTAAAGGTATTCTTTAATATCCCATGATCGCACATGCTATGTGAGATGTTCACTAAGTGAAGTCCCCGTGTAAAAATATCAACCAAAGAATCTATTAAAACGATTACAACTCAAACCGTGTTATAGATATATAGGTAATTAAGAAATCATATTTTTTAAAAATGTACAATAGAGACACCATTAAGTTCCAGCCTCATAGCCCAAATCTTCCCAAACGAAAAGTACAGTAAATTAAGCTTTGACAACAAATACGAATAATAGGTTTCTAGATCGAAACCTACCAAGGATTTTGACTAAAACAAAAGAAAAAAGAAAACTAGTTATCTCTATTTCCAAACCGTCAATACATCAAGAGTTTGAATCCTCTAAGAACAAGTCTGTTCGCAAGAAACCAAGAAAGTGATAATCCATCCTTTAAGAACACAAAACGCCTTATGGACCAAATTTTATCACTTATAAATCGAGCAATGGCCCCATGGCCCTAATAATACATTTTGGCAACTATTGTAAATAAAAATGGCCTCTCAGCCTTAAAACAAGTTTTGCTAGAAAACAAAACTATCGAGACAAAAATCAAGAAAACATTTGAAGAATCAAAATAACTGTGTAAATTCAACACTTAACCAAGACATAGAATCGATAATTCTTTATAGGGGTATCTACTTCACACGATATCGATATTACAGTGGCCTCATGGCCCTTTCTTTAAAAAAAAATATCACCATGATAGAGTTATATGCAAAACTATACATATCTAAAATTTAAACCATTATATTAACAAGTCATGGAAAGAAGAACGCAGCACTGTGGGTTCTTTTCACCGTTAAAAACCTTCGGTATACAACACTCTGTAAAGAGTTATAACCCTTAATCAAACTAAAAAAATTACAGAATTTAGCTAAATCCCTTAAGACTCCATGCAAAGGAAAGTCGTGTTAACATCAAAACAAAGGCGCCATAAGGCCAATTAACCATAAGGCTACCAAGTTTTCCATTAAGGTGAAACGCATAAATGACTCCCATCCTTAAGCATACAGGCCCAGCCTTGGAGCGACAAATTCACAACCAACAAAGCCAAAGGAGAAAGGATGTGGGTATCAGGTCTTACTAGACCAGGGTGAATCCATGAAGACGGGTGTCTATTTTGGGGGGTCTTATGAGAAAATAAATTTGATTTTTTCATGTTTTTCAACTTTGGGCAAACAAAAGTGATATCTTCGTTTAGAATTTCACTTTCAAGTAAAAACAAAGCTTTTAGAGAATTATGCTAGCTTTCTATTCATAATTTTTTCAAATTTTTTTATTGAGATTTAATATGTCATTTTGGAAAATGTTTGACAGTGTCCCCTTATAAAATGAAAGGACTAAAAAATAGACATGTTTGGTTGCGCCTCTAAAATCATTGTTAAACTTGTGTTTTGCAAAAAAAAAAATGTTACAACAATCTACACACAATATACTAGTGCGATGACTATAAATTTGTAACCAACGGATCTATACACTAATTATAATATTTATTTGAATTCGATCAATAGGGAAACCTTGTCAATTTTCAACATGTGCTTGGTTGCGGCATTTTTCTCTCAATTGACTATAAAATTTAAAAATCTACGAATATCCTTTTGAAGTAAACACTCCAATTAAGCGTACCATATTTGTTTCAATTGTTTAGGTGGTGTATTTTTAAAGTTATATATTTTTCATTTCACTGCATGTTGAAAGAGATGAAATGAAACTTGACACATTTTAAGAAACCAAAAAAAAATATAGCGGATCTCACCTATACACAACAAAATCTATACCTACGGAAAGTAGATTCAATGACGAAACTAATGGTATCAAGTCCGACAGTCGATTTGTAGTGTAAGGCATCCGTTTTACATTCCAAAAAAGGAGAAAACTGAAAATTGTGCAGGTTTCAGGTCTCAGAGGTTATTTGGCTGAACAATGTTTTTCCATTACTAAACTGTTATATACAACACAAACGAAAAAAAATTCATTGGCCGAAAAAAATTTCGTCTGCCGAATTTTTTTTTAGCTAACGTTCTTCTAGTTATCTACCATCAATGGTTGTTTATCTATTCATCAACTATAAGTTATCTATACATGACAGTAAACAATAATAATATATTACAATTTATCATATTACTAGCACACCCACGAATGAAACAGGTACTCTTCAAGGAGATACACTAGGCTTAATATATCCCTTGTCTATAGCAACTCGTGTAATTGTATTGTTCATTTCGTTAATTCTGGGATACACATATGATATGGAATTCATGATACTAGTGTTACAACTTACATTAGATCTATGTTCAATTCTAAATATCATTTAAGTGGTAATACTGATATCTTATCACAAAATACAATTTCAAATTCCTTTAAAATAAGAAATTGTTCTAATTCCATTTTTTATTTTTCACGCTCAAATTCTTTAATTTTAATGCCATAAAGTTGACACCCTTTCCTAATACACTTTTTACGTTGTAGTGCTGAAATTTGTCGTGTAGATAAATGTCTATAAATTTCATTCATTGTATGATACTTATGTTCCCCATCCACACTACTAAAAATTTTATGCAAATAGTCGATAACATCTTTATGAGATTCTAGCCAATCCATACCTATCAAAATGTCATAGGATCCTAGGGGAAGTATATTTAAATTAACTGAGGTATCAAGTCATTAAAACCTAATAACAAATCTTTAACTATCTCTGTAACTTTCATTTTTACCTTTGTTGCGAGCTATACCAACCATGCATTTTTTTTTCCTTATTAAGTTTACACCTTTCAACTACTTTTGGTGGAATGTAACTTAAAATAGACCATGAATCGATAAGTATTGAAACATGTATGTTCAAAACTTTACCTTCTACTTCCAACATGGTGGATTGATGGTCCACTTGCTGATATTCCAAAGAAACATCAACTATAGGGATATTCCTCGCTATGTCGTTCATAGTAGAAGCTTCCTGCAACGTGCTTACGAGTTAGTATTCCATCCTCCACGGAAAGTCTCGATATTCTTTACCTCATTTATGTTGGTTGAACCTCACCTGTTGTAATTTTTATCAGTATGACATTTTTTTCCTTTTCCAAAAGGTGAGGGTTTAAATCCATTCCTACGTTGATCGATCTTTTCAATTTTTATTTTATTTTTCCAAATTCTACTCAAATGGATATTTGTTTCAACAAATTGTTTCATCCATTGTTGAAGAATTTGAAACACAATATTTTCCTTATACACTAGGGGTAAACAACTGATAAAACTATATACCTTATCGTTTTCAACTCTTAGATATGGTACATAGCGTTGTAAATTTACAAGCTCAGTTAAAAATTCTTCCATGGTTAACAATCTTAGTCTCAAACCATTGAATTATTGAGCTTTCTCATCATAATATCGTTCTGACATATATATATATTTTTAAAAATTAAAAAAAAAATCAACTCAACTCTTTACTACATATGCTACTAACACTCTTAGCCTCCTTCCACCATAGAGCAGATTTAACAACCAAGATTCTATCGCTTCCTCAAATTCTCCATCAAACATAAATGAAGGGCCTTAACTTTTTGAATTCTCCATGTAACTCTACAAGTTTTTTTTTTTTTATTATTCATTTCATCACCTTTCTTTAAATCCTAGGGGGTTATATAGCAATTCTATTTGTAGTTTCCTCACTACCGCAACTTTGTAGTGCTCCTTTTCTTTTCTTGTAAGGAACATAAAATAAAAATAATAATTAAATTGATAATGTTACCTTAGTATAAAAAATATTTAAATTTAGAATCGAGTTGTTAATTTTACCTTAGTAATAAAAAATATTTCTATCAAAACTTTCTAACATTCCTAACATTCTCAATTTCTCAACACTACATCTACAATCATACATTAACTAACTTTCGTATATTTGCACCTATCAAAACTTCCTAACATTTTGAACATTTCCTAACATTCATTCATATATTTACACCTATTTAAACTACCTAACATTCATTCATATATTTGCACCTTTCAAAACATTCACTCATAACATTCTCATATTCACTGCTAACATTGCACCTATCAAAATATTCTCTCCTAACCTTTCCCCATTCCTGCATTCACTCCTAACATTGACATTCCATATATATTCATTCTTAACATTAACATTCTCCTATATTCATTCTTACATTCATATATTTGCACCTATCAAAACTTCCTAACATTCCTAACCTTTCTTAACATTCATTCATATATTTGCACCTAACATTTCCTAACATTCATATATTTGCACATATCAAAACCTCCTAACATTTATAACATTAACTTCCTAACATTCCTAACATTAACATTTGCATATTCATTCCGAGTATATTCATTCATAACATTAGATTGCACTTATCAAATCATTCATTCCTAACATTCCCTTATTTCCACATTCACTCCTAACATTGCACCCATCAAAACATTCACTCCTAACATTCCTCCATTCCCAAATTCACTCCTATCATTGCACCTATCAAAACATGCACTCCTAATATTGCACCTATCAAAACATTCACTCCTAACATTCACCCATTCCCACATTCACTCCTAACATCACACCTATCAAAACATTCACTCTTAACATTCCCACATTCACCCCTAACATTGCACCTATCAAAATTCAGAATCAAGTTGCTAATTTTACCTTAGTAATAAAAATTATTTCTATCAAGACTTTCTAACATTCCTAACATTCTCAAGTTCTCAACACTACATCTACAATCATACATTTACTAACTTTCATATTTTTGCACCTATCAAAACTTTCTAACATTCCGAACATTTTCTAACATTCATTCAGATATTTACACCTATTAAAACTACCTAACATTCATTCATATATTTGCACCTATCAAAATATTAACTTCTAACATTTTCACATTCACTGCTAACATTGCACCTATCAAAACATTCTCTCCTAACATCCCCCCATTCTCACATTCACTCCTAACATTGACGTTCCCTATATATTCATTCTTAACATTAACATTTCCCTATATTCATTCTTACATTCATATATTTTCACCGATCAAAAATTCCTAACATTCCTAACATTAACATTTTCATATTCATTTCGACTATATTCATTCTTAACATTAGATTGCACTTATCAAATCATTCATTCCTAACAATCCCCTATTTCCACATTCACTCCTAACATTGCACCTATCCAAAACATTTACTCCTAACATTACCACATTCCCACATTCACTCCTAACATTGCACCAATCAAAACATTCACTCCTAATTTACAGCTATCAAAACATTCACTCCTAACATTCCCCCATTCTCACATTCACTCCTATCAGTGCACCTATCAAAATATTCACTCCTAACATTCCCACATTCACTCCTAACATCGCACCTATCAAAACATTCACTCCTAACATTCTCAAGTTCTCAACACTACATCGACAATCATATATTAACTAACTTTCATATATTTGCACCTATCAAAACTTCCTAATGTTCCGAACATTTCCTAACATTCATCCATATATTTACACCTATTGAAACTCCCTAACATTCATTCATATATTTGCACCTATCAAAAGATTCACTCTTAACATTTCCACATTCACTGCTAACATTTCACCTATCAAAACATTATCTCCTAACATTCCCCCATTCTCATATTCACTCTTAACATTGACATTCCTCGTATATTCATTCTTAACATTAACATTCCCCTATATTCATTATTACATTCATATATTTTCACCTATCAAAACTTCCTAACAATTCTAACCTTTCTTAACATTCATTCATATATTTGTACCTAACATTTTCTAATCAGGAATCAAAACGACTATGTAAATTCAACACTTAACTGAGACATAGAAATGATAATTCTTTATAGTGGTATCTACTTCACATAGTATCGATATTACAGTGGCCTCATGGCCCTTTCTTTAAAAAAAAAATATCGCCATGATAGAGTTAAATGCAAAACTATACATATCTAAAATTTAAACCATTATATTAACAAGTTATGGAAAGAAGAATGCAGCATCGCGGGTTCTTTTCACCGTTAAAAACCTTCGGTATACAACACTCTGTAAAGAGTTATAACCCTTAATCTAACTAAAAAAATTACAGAATTTAGCTAAATCCCTTAAGACTCCACGTAAAGGAAAGTCGTGTTAACAACAAAACAAAGCCGCCATAAGGCCAATTAACCATAAGGTTACAAAGTTTTCCGTTAAGGAGCAACGCATAAACGAATCCCATCCTTAAGCATATAAGCCCAGCCTTGGAGCTGCAAATTCATAATCAATAGAGCCAAAGGAGAAAGGATGTGGGTATCAGGTCTTACCAGACCAAGGTGAATCCATGAAGATGGGTGTCTATTTTGGGGGGTTTTATGAGAAAATAATTTTGATTTTTTCATGTTTTTCAACTTTCGGCAAACAAAAGTGATATTTTCATTTAGAATTTCACTTTCAAGTAAAAACAAAACTTTTAGAGAATTATGCTAGCTTTCTATTCATAATTTTTTCAAATTTTTTTTTTTATATTTGATATGTCATTTCGGAAAATGTTTGGCAGTGTCTTCTTATAAAATGAAAGGACTAAAAAATAGACATGTTTGGTTGCGCCCCTAAAATCATTGTTAAACTTGTGTTTTGAAAAAACAAAATATGTTACGACAATCTACACACAATATACTAGTGCAATGACTATAAATTTGTAACCAACAGATCTATACACTAATTATAATATTTATTTGAATTCAATCAATAGGGAAACCTTGTCGATTTTCAACATGTGTTTGGTTGTGCCACTTTTCTCTCAATTGAATATAAAATTTAAAAATCTACGAATACCCTTTTGAAGTAGACACTCCAATTAAGCGCACCATATTTGTTTCAATTTTTTAGGTGGTGTATTTTTAAAGTTATATACTTTTCATTTCACCTCATGTTGAAAGAGATAAAATGAAACTTGACACATGTTAAGAAACAAAAATAAATAAAAATAGTGGATCTCACCTATACACAACAAAATCTATACCTATGGAAAGTAGATTCAATGATGAAACTAATGGTATCAAGTACGATAGTAGATTTGTAGTGTAAGGCATCCATTTTATATTCCGAAAATAGAAAAATATGAAAATTATGCAGGTTTCAGGTCTCAGAGGTTATTTGGACGATTATTTGACCAAACAATGTTTTCTGTTACGGAACCGTTATTTATAATGCAAACAAAAAAAAATCGTAGGCCAGAAAAAAGTTTGTCTGTCGAATTTGTTTTTAGCTCGTGTTCTTCTAGTTATCTACCATCAATGGTTGGTTATCTATTCATTAACTATAAGTTATCCATGCACGACAGTAAACAATAATAATACATTACAATTTATCATATTACTAGCACACCCACAAATAAAACAGGTACTCTTCAAGGAGATACACTAGGCTTAATATATCCCTTGTCTATAGCAACTTGTGTAATTGTATTGTTCATTTCATTAATTTTGGGAAACACATATGATATGGACCTCATGATACTAGTGTTGAAAACAATATTATATCTATGTTAAATTCTAAATATCATTTAGGTGGTAATACTGATATCTTATCACAAAATACAATTTCAAATTCCTTTAAAATAGAAAATTGTTCTAATTCCATTTTTTTTTTGGCTCAAATTCTTTAATTTTGATGCCATAAAGTTGACACCCTTTCCTAATACACTTTTTATGTTGTAGTGTTGAAATTTATTGTGTATATAAAGGTCTATAAATTTCATTCATTGTATGATACTTATCTTCCTCATCCACACTACTAAAAATTTTATGCAAATAGTCAATAACATATTTATGAGATTCTATCCAATCCATACCTATCAAAATGTCATAGGATCCTAGCGAAAGCATATTTAAATTAACTGAAGTATCCAAGTTATTAAAACCTAATAAGAAATCTTTAACTATCTCCGTAACTTTCATTTTTACCTTTGTTGCCAGCTATACCAACCATGCAATTTTTTGTTTTTCTTTACTAAGTTTACATTTTTCAACTACTTTTAGTGCAATGTAACTTAAACTAGACCTTGAATCAATAAGTATTGAAACATGTATGTTCAAAACTTTACCTTCTACTTCCAACATGGTGGATTGATGGTCCACCTGCCAATATTCCAAAGAAACATTAACTATAGGGATATTCCTGGCTATGTCATTCTCAATAGAAGCTTCCTGTAATGTGCTTACGAGTTACTATTCCATCATCCACTGGAAGTTTCGATACTATTTACCTCATTTCTATTGGTTGAACCTCGCCTGTTGTAATTTTTATCTGTATGACCTCTTGTTCATTTTCCAAAAGGTGAGGGTTTAAATCCTTTACTACGTTGATCGATCTTTTCAATTTTTTTATTTTTCCAACTTCTACTCAATTTGGATATTTGTTTAAACAAATGGTAGCGCAACTAGGCCTTTCTAATTGCTTCATCCATTGTTGAAGAGTTTCAAACACAATATTTTCTTAATACACTAGGGGTAAACAACTGATAAAACTGTATACCTTATCTTTTTCAACTCTTAGATATGGTACATAGCATTGTAAATTTACAAATTCTGTTACAAATTATTCCATAGTTAACAATCTTACTCTAAAATCATTGAATTATTGCGCTTTCTCATCATAATATCGTTTTGACATATATATTTTTTCAATAATTTAAAAAAAAAATCAACTCAACGTTTTACTACATATGATATTGACACTTTTATCCTCCTTCCACCACGGAGCAGATTTAACAACAAAGATTTTATCGCTTCCTCAAATTGTCCATCAAACATGAATGAATGGCCTTAACTTTTTGAATTATCCCTATAACTCTACAAGTCTTTCTTTTTGTTTTTCATTATTCATTTCATCACCTTTCTTTAAATCCTAGGGGGTTATGTAGGAATGTTATTTGTAGTTTCCTCACTACTGCAACTTTGTAGTGCTCATTTTATTTTCTTGTAAGGACCATAAAATAAATATAACAATTAAATTGATAATGTTACCTTAGTATAAAAAATATTAAAATTTATAATGGAGTTGTTAATTTTACCTTAGTAATAAAAAATATTTCTATCAAAACTTTCTAACATTCTCAAGTTCTCAACACTACATCTACAATCATACATTAACTAACTTTCATATATTTGCACATATCAAAACTTCATAACATTTCGAACATTTCCTAACATTCATTCATATATTTACAACTATTTAAACTACCTACCATTCATTCATATATTTGCACCTATCAAAACATTCACTCCTAACATTCTCACATTCACTGCTAATATTGCACCTATCAAAATATTCTCTCCTAACCTTTCTCCATTCCTGCATTCAATCCTAATATTGACATTCCCCATATATTCATTCTTAACATTAACATTTCCTTATATTCATTCTTACATTCATATATTTGCACCTATCAAAAATTCCTAACATTCCTAACTTTTCTGAACATTCATTCATATATTTCCACCTAACATTTCCTAACATTCATATATTTGCACTTATCAAAACCTCCTAACATTCCTAACACTTCCAACATTAACATTTGCATTCTCATTTCGAGTATATTCATTCCTAACATTAGATTGCACTTATTAAATCATTCATTCCTAACATTCCTCTATTTCCACATTCACTCCTAACATTGCACCTATCAAAATATTCACTCCTAACATTCCTCCATTCCCACATTCACTCCTATCATTGCACCTATAAAAACATTCACTCCTAATATTGCACCTATCAAAACATTGTTAGGAACCCATGTCAATCCTTCTCTTTATCGTGTTAGTATATTGTTGTTGGACGCAGATGCTTTGTAAGTCGTCCTATAGTAATTGTTGATCCATAGTTTGTGTTATTGTTGTTGGGCGCATATGCTTTGTAAGCCACCTGTAGTATTTGTTGATCCATAGTTTATATTGGCCCATGGTTTTGACCCATAGTATTGGCGCATATTTTTAGTATATAAGTGTGTGTTCAGGCCAAGGAAAGCACCATGAAGTTATTTTGTATTGAGCTTGCTCAAATAAGGTTTCCCCCTCGAAGTGGCCTGCGATTAATATAAAAGTGATTTTGAGTTCTGCTACTATATCGTGTATTTTGATTACTTGTTTGCTGCAGGGTCCTCACAAACATTCACTCCTAACATTCCCCCATTCCCACATTCACTCCTAGCATCGCACCTATCAAAATATTCACTCCTAACATTCCCCCATTCCCACATTCTCAAGTTCTCAACACTATATCTACAATCATACATTAACTAACTTTCATATTTTTGCACTTATCAAAATTTCCTAACATTCCAAACATTTCTAAAAATTCATTCATATATTTACACCTATTAAAACTACCTAACATTCATTCATATATTTGCAACTATCAAAACATTAACTCTTAACATTCCCATATTCACTATGAACATTGCACCTATCTAAACATTCTCTCCTAACATTCCCCCATTCCCACATTCACTCCTAACATTAACATTCCCCATATATTCATTTTTAACATTAACATTCCCCTATATTCATTCTAACATTTATATATTTTCACCTATCAAAACTTCTTAACATTCCTAACCTTTCTTAACATTCATTCATATATTTGCACCTAACATTTCCTAACATTCATTTCAAGCATTCATATATTTGAACTTATCAAAAATTTCTAACATTCTTAACATTAAATTCCTAACATTCCTAGCATTAACATTTCCATATTCATTCCAACTATATTCATTCTTAACATTATATTGCACTTATCAAATCATTCATTCCTAACATTCCCATATTTCCACATTCACTCCTAACATTGTACCTATCAAAACATTCACTCCTGACATTCTCGCATTCACTCCTAACATTACACCAATCAAACCATTCACTCATAATATTACACCTATCAAAACATTCACTCCTAACATTCCTCCATTCCCATATTCACTCCTATCATTACACCTATCCAAACATTAACTCCTAATAGTGCACCTATCAAAACATTAACTCATTAAAGGAAATTTCAACACAAAATGGGCATTTTAACTTTTATTCAAATTCCATGTCATCATGTGTTAGCCAATGAAATTTATTTAAATTTGAAATACCGTATAGGTCTTAAACATTTTTTTAATATAAATTTGGGGATAGGTATCATAAAAAAAAAACTACTTTTTTTGTTTGTATTTTTGACATATCTCCCTATGTTTTTACTCAAATTTTGATCGGGAGAGCTTGTTGGATGCGGAATTTTCCAACGAGTACCCACTCAGCATACTTTCGACGGACCCTGCTACCTCAAAAACAATAAATACCTGAAAAAATGGAATGATGATGTCATCATTCCATTTTTTTTAGGTATTTCTTGTTTTTGGGGTAGCGGGGTCCGTCAAAAATATGCCGAGTGGGTACTCGTTGGATGCAGAATTTAATTCCACATCCAATGAGCTCTCCCGATCGAAATTTGAGTAAAAACACAGAGAGATATGTCAAAAATACAAACAAAAAAGTAGTTTTTTTCTTTTCTTCCTCCAAAATTAATAAATATTATTTTATTTTTTTAACTATTATTTTATTAGTTCATTTTAGGAGGCCCATTTTGAGTTGAAATTTCCTCTAATGCCTAACATTCCCCCATTCTCGCATTCACTCCTAACATCGCACCTATCAAAACATTCAGTCCTAACATTCTCCAATTCCCACATTCACCCCTAACATTGCACCTATCAAAACTTCAAAATCAAGTTGCTAATTTTACCTTAGTAATAAAAAATATTTCTATCAAAACTTTCTAACATTCCTAACATTCTTAAGATCTCAACACTACATCTACAATCGTACATTAACTAGCTTTCATATATTTGCACCTATCAAAGCTTCCTAACATTCTGAACATTTTCTTACATTCATTCATATATTTACACCTATTAGAACTACCCAACATTCATTCATATATTTGCACCTATCAAAACATTCACTTCTAACATTCCCATATTCACTGCTAATATTGCAGCTATCAAAACATTCTCTCCTAACATTCCCCCATTCCCACATTCACTCCTAACATCGACATTCCTCATATATTCATTCTTAACATTAACATTCCCCTATATTCATTCTTACATTCATATATTTTCACATATCAAAACTTCCTAACATTCCTAACCTTTCTTAACATTCATTCATATATTTGCACCTAACATTTCCTAACATTCATTTCAAACATTCATATATTTGCACTTATCAAACCTTCCTAACATTCCTAACATTTTTTAACATTCATTCATATATTTGCACCTATCAAAACTTCCTAACATTCCTAACATTAACATTTCTATATTCATTACGACTATATTCATTCTTAACATTAGATTGCACTTATCAAATCATTCATTCCTAACATTCCCATGTTTCCACATTCACTCCTGACATTGCACCTATAAAAACATTCACTCCTAACATTCCCCCATTCCCACATTCACTCCTAACATTGCACCAATAAAAACATTCACTCCTAATTTTTCACCTATCAAAACATTCACTCCTAACATTCCCCCATTCAGTCCTAACATTGCACCTATCAAAACATTCACTCCTAATATTGCACTTATCAAAACATTCACTCCTAACATTCCCACATTCACTCCTAACATTGCACCTATTAAAACATTCACTCCTAACATTTCTCCATTCCCACATTCACCCCTAACATTGCACCGATCAAAACTTCCTAACATTCCTAACATTAATTTTTTAACATTCGTAACATTAACATTTCAATATCCATTACCCATATATTCACTCCGAAGATTCCCCTATTTCTACATTCACTCCTGACATTGCACCTATCAAAACATTCACTCCTAATATTACACCGATCAAAAAATTCACTCCTAACATTCTCCATTCTCACATTCACTCATTTCCACATTTACTCCTAACATTGCACCTATCAAAACATTCACTCCTAATATTGCACCTATCAAAATATTTACTCCTAACATTCCCTCATTCCCACATTCACTCCTAACATTGCACCTATCAAAATATTCACTCCTACTATTGCACCTATCAAAATATTCCTATCAAAACATTCACTCGGAATATTGCACCTATAAAAAAATTCACTCCTAACATTTTCATATTCCCACATTCACTCCTAGCATTAACATTCCCCATATATTCATTCTTAACATTACATTGCACCTATCAAAACTTCATAACATTTTGTATCACTCTCAATTTCTCAACAAGAAACATACATAAATTTAATAAACTACATACATTCATATATTTGCACCTATCAAAACTTCCTAACATTCCTGACTTTTACATGTACATGTATGTGATCCAAAAATATATATATAAGGTCAATGGACATTTATATAATCCAAAAAAATAACCATGAACATGTGAATTCAATGTACATGTATATAATCCAAAAAAAAATCATGTACATGTGAGTTCAATGTACATGTATATAATCCAAAAATTATGTGCATGTGAGTTCAAAGTACATGTATATAATCCAAAAATTAAGCTCCTCCATGTCCAAGTCAACTACAACATATATATATATATATATATATATATATATATATATATATAAAGAACAATATAAATAATTCTCTAAATAGAAGTCCACCACTATCCTCAACCAAGGTCTTCCCTTGCACTCGTTTCCCTTGGACTTGTAACAATCTGCAACATGTATAAAAACAGATTATGAATAGTATAAATTATTTAAAGAATTTTATACCAAAATCAAAACATTAAAACATTAAACTAATATATCGAAGAACAATTCAATTATTAACAAAATTACCTCCAATTCTCTATCATCCAACAGATTTTTCTCTTTCCCTCTAAAAGGTGGAGTAGACCTAAGCTACAACATATATAAAAACAATTTATAAATCTTACAAATTATTTAGACTATTCTAAATGAAATAAAAAAAAAATATTAAACTTACAATTCCAACACTGTCGTTGAATAGAGTCTTTCATTTGCCTCTAAAAGATTGAAGAGACCAAAGATTCAACATATATAAAAGCAATTTACAAATTTCAAACATTATTTAAACTATTTAAACATTAATATCAAAATAAAATTCAATTATGAACAAAATTACCTCGGTGACAATATCCACATCCATCAAAGAACCTATATCTTCACCTCCAATTTCAATATGTTCTTTTCCCTTAAAATTTAAATTTTGTTAATAAATAAATCATAGTAAAAGCAAAAAATATTAAGCTTAGCAATTAACTTAAAAAACAAAAAAAACAAAATATTAGCTCACAATAGATGAAAAATCATTTAAAAAGTTTGAATCTAATGAAACCTGCATAAATAAGTCAAATTAACAATAAGATACATAGTTAACTTTAAAAACAAAAATATATATATATTTCAAACATAAATTTAAATGTGTAAATTTTAAATATACCTCTCCAATATGCTCTTCTACATTTCCAGCATTTTGACTAGTGGAGACTATAAAATTATGTTCATTTAACAATCAAGAAAATTGAAAACAATAAACATTTACGTAATGTACTTATTACTATACATCAAAAAATAATTTTTCATACGTAGATATAATGTAACAAAAAGTTTAATTCAAAATGAATAAAAAAATAATAAATTGGAAGTACACAAACATCTCCTATGCTTGATGTGTCATTATATATTCTATCCGAAGCTGTATTACGACAAAGCTTCGCATAGGCCTTTAGATCTTCAATGCCCATACAATCTAACAAATCATGTGTTTTGTAAACAAATTTTTGCTGAATAGTGGCACGAGCCCTCTCTCGACTCAGTCCAACATCAACTCCTACAAATTTCGAATTCAAACCTTCGGCAACATTATGCCTTGCAGTTGTCCCAACTTGTGATGTGGGATCCATCTCTGATTTGTAAGTCACAAGCCTAGGTGGAAGAGATATCAAAGGTGGAGGTCGAAGAGTACTAGGATCTCTAAGGGCACCTTTCCGATTGTATACCCTCCCCTTTCCAACTCCATAAAACTTAGAATGAATATCATTATAGTCTAGCTTCATTCCTAAAATAAATTCAGCATAAAAAAACCTAGAAAAATAATTATGAACCTCATCGTTCCATGGCAACTGACGATAGGCTGCAATAATGCTATCATATAAAAAATTTGCAAGTTGAGGGTGCTTAAAATATTTCACTTTCAATGCTTTCCACTTTAGGCCCTCTTTCAAGTTGAACATTGAGTTGGTCTATTCTTTAGTCACCATTTCCTTCACAACAACCCACTTATATAGACCCATCACTTTTTCCTTTCTTCTTTGCATCAAGGCAACAAAACCATCTGTTGTTGGTCCAAGATCCTCATATACCTCAATGAATTTTTGTAAAGATAGAAATACCATCTCTATACTTTGTTTGTTTTCTGGAGTGAGATCCAAACTAAAAAGATCATTTTGCAGCTTGTCATAGTGAGCCCTACAACTTTCAAGAGTCATTTGTTGAAGCCCACTTTCCCATGGAATCTTGTCCAGTAAATCTGATGGATACGTCATAATGGGTGTACAACCCTCAACTAGCTAGACATATTGCATCCTTCCTCAACCTTTGCCACCCTATGTAGGATGACAAGCCTCTTGCAAACCTTGCTCTGCTTCCACAATTGTCTCTTGTATGTAAGGTCGAGATCCACAATTCACCCATAGATGATAAGGGGGATTCATCTCTACCACTATTGCTATGTCGATGATCAGATAGATGTGAACTATACAATAAGCTTCAGTCCTGAGCGGAATTCGATAATCTTCGATTTTAATTTTGGACACCAACTCCCGAAGAATGTGATGACCTCCTACGCTTCTGTCTCAAAGGTGGCTCTCTTTCCATTGGATATGCTATCTACAAGTTTACACAAATATCAATTTCTACATGTTAATTAATCAACTTCAAAGAGCTAGCTACTATTAAAACTAAGCTCTCAATGTAATATAAATAGAAAAACAAAGGTGGTATTGAAGAAATAACATATATACAGACGATGATGTTTCTTCATGATAAGGAAGATCCCTGAGTCCACTAAATACACCGGTATATCATGGTTACTATGCACGCTGTATAACATTTTGACCTCAGCACATGCCATAAACTTGTTTTGGTTCAGAGGACAAAAGTTGAAACATAGAGTAATTTGAATCCAAACATGTTGATCCATTAAACAATTTTGGAAGTCAAGAGGTGGAAAATGCGGGGAGGTAGTGTGTCAGGCTTGAAGTTCAAGAGCCATAATGCCTCAATCACTAAGGGCCTAACCTTCTACATGTTAATTAATCAACTTCAAAGACCTAGAAACTATAAAAACTAATATTTCAATAAAGACCTAGATATCACTAATATTATCTAATAGTCCTTTAACTACATGTGCATGAACTACATTTTGCAAAGTATAAAATATAGTCTAAGGCAAGTGGAAGTACTTACCTACTCTAAAGAAAAACACTACTACTGGCTACTAGCTACCTAGTCATTATAGAGTTGTTAGTGAAAGCATAACTATTAAATATAGATAGAGCTTCTATTTCTTCAATTGTACTTAAATCGTAGGTGAATTAGCTAGCTCAGCCCTAAATCTCATAGGGAGAAAGTATTTCTATATTATTTTTACGTCGTAGTCTCGATCGAACTGACATAATATCGTAATACATATCTGGAATTCCTTGCCTTCTCTTCATTTCTCATCTTTAAATACTTCCACTTCCCTTCTTCTGGGATTTGGAGTTTTTACAATGAATTACATATCCTAGTGCCTATAGTTGTATAAAGAAATGAAGAGTAAGGGCAATGAATCAACTAACCGCTATCAATCAGCGGTTGTGATTTCATGGATTTATCACATCAAATGGCAAGGACATATAGATTTCAACTTGGACTAAGGCGGGTGTCTAGGGACTGAATACATACACCTATGGATTCCCCCCATTAGTCTAGCCTATCCCTATCATTTTACGTTACACTTCTGGTTGTTTTGGTCTCCATCCCCATAAGAAGATAAAGCAATTATTTCTTTAAACTTGCCTTTATATATCTAACCTTTTCTCTCTATGTTTTGAAAAAGCATGAAATGGAAATGTTACTTAAAACAATGCATCATGGACTAAGATAGTCATAAAGTGCCATGGGACTTATACTTCACCTAGTATTTGTATGGACTAAAGAAAATAGTAGAGGTTAAGAACAAAACTATGTAGTTATTACACTAGAGTTGAAGTTGTAACTCAGGCAAGAAGTAAAATGAAAAGGTTTTGAAATCATGTCCCCTACAACCTAAAAAACATACAAAAATAAATTGTTTACTTATGGACTTGACCAGCTCTGTCCATTTGGACAGAGTTGATCAGCTCCGTCCGTTTGGACGGAGCTATTCAACTCTGTCCATATGGACAGAGCTCATTAACTCTATCCAAATGGACAGAGCAGATCAACTCTGTCTATTTGTACAGAGCTAATCAGATCTCTCCATTTGGAAGGAGCTGCAACCTATACAGTCTTAGATGTCTAAATGTCTTAAATATCATTTAGAGATGCTACATACTGGTGGAGTTATTTAAGCCTACATAACCATAGATTCTTTTGGATAGAGCTCTCTAAATATTCTATAAATTTTCATGGTATAGAAAATAAAAATAAGCTAGTTAAAAAGTTGTGGATTTTTTTTTAAACAGAGCTGTCTAAATATTCTATAAAATTTCATGTACATAGAGAATAAGAATAAGCTAATTAAAAAATATACAAACAGAAAAAACATTAACAAATTTAAAGTTTTATGTTACCTTTTGTTTAATTAAAATCATTTAAAATAAGTAGAGCTATCCAAATGGAAAGAGTTGTTCAACACTGTCATGGGTGTGTGCAAGAAGTTGAGG
>LPNX010467450.1:917334-972591 GCA_001517045.1 Pseudotsuga menziesii | reverse complement strand
ATCCAGTTGTGAGCACAATTTTTCAAACAATGAATGATGCATCCTATATCCAGACTCCGGAGAATGTGCAACCTCATGCAATTTTATATAATGGCTAAAGTTGTATCCTTTACAAACAGATTTAGGCATTTGTTTGTATGACACATTCTATATATTTATCCTTGCCAAGGAAATATACCAATTAGTGGGATTTTTGGAAGTGATCATAAGAATGATGCCATTAATGGCAGAACAAATTTTATAAAGAGTTTAATAGTGTTCAATAATGATCAATTACCCTGTTTCCAGAATAAATTAATAATCCAGGGAGATGGTAAAGAGTAGAATAGTATAAGGTGGCTGGGTACTTGGTGAATAAATATATGAAGGTTTGCAGTTGTCGTCATATTTTTAAGGAATACATTAATTTTAGAGAACAGTACAAAAGATCTCTAATTTTCCTGGAACAAGCTTAATATAGTGCTTATAATGATTGTGTTTTTGTGCTTGAATGTGTGCTTGTTTGATTATGAAATGTGTTCTAACTTCTGCCCCCAATAATATACAGGATGCTAAATAAAATCTTATTTTATATAAGTTTATGGTTTTCTTGTGTGTTGTGTGTCTACTTCTGTTGTTTAAATTTGGAAATGAAAATTCAGATATGAGATAGAGTAATCATGATTTCCAAAGTTGTCCTCTGTGATATAGTATGCACAATTTCCCAGCTTAGACCTTCATGATTGTTGATGTGGGTTGAAGATCAGACATTTCTAACAGGGCGAGGATTCTCTTAGAAAGATGGAGCAAGCTATTTGGGAGAAGTCAGAGTGGATGGAAAGGTGTCTCGTCAAACAGTCAAGTCCATGTACAGAAACGAGGTGGAGTGATATTCAAGCATGCATTTATCTCGCTGTCTTGTCTTTTTTTATATTGAAAAAAGTTGTATGCTTCTTAATTTTGGACATAACACTTTCAGGTCATCAGGGACAGAATGATAGTCATATGAACAAAAGGTTGTTATACACATCTAACTAATTGTTACATATATGTGTTTTTATTACTCTATGTATAATTTAGATCTGATAATGTTATTAATTTTGCAGGGCCAGTATATTATTAAGTGAAGAAACTGACAGTAATAACAGACGAACCAAGACAGGAAGCAATGTAAGTCATTCTATTCCTTGTATTTTCTGGTGCACAATATCGATTAACAGATATCTGTTAGTGTTGTGCTAATGTTTTATCATCAAATGCAGAATGCGTTTCAGCCAATTTCAAACAAGTTACAAACATAGATCTCTATCGAATATTTTTGTATTTGAAATGCATTGAAATGATAAGTTGAGATTATTGTCCGGTTTTATAGACAAAGGCTTTGCATTCATTGGATTATATCAAATTCAATTCCAATTCCAATTCAAACACAGAATTATTGCCTAAGATTTTTGGCTTCATGAAATAAATTAGCACAAAGTGTCTTGTGGATGCATTGCATCCTCAGTCCTATGATATTGTGGGAAAGTTTATACTGAAACAGAGCTGCCCTTTATACTGGAATCCAGTGGTCTGATCGGAGGTTACTGCACTGCACATGCTTTATATATATATTTTTTAAAACATTCACAAGCGTCGCTTAAGCGACGGTTCCCCTGCTGTCGGTTTTCCGACGGTTAGCCTTAAAATCCGTCGCTCTTCCGACGGTTATGTTGTTCTCCGTCGCTTTTTCGACGCTTCTAGCTGTCGCTTTTGCGACGGTTATCCGTCCCTCCGTCGTTTAAGCGACGCCTGTGGGTCTAATAGTTTTTAAAAATTTATGTCATTGTCGCTTAATAAGTGTCGGATAACCGACGAGTTAAATTCAAGCGACGGTTAATTAAGTGTCGCTTAAGCGACGGTTGCTTAAGTGTCGCTTCACCGATGACAGGTTTCTGACGCTTCAAAAAAAACCAAAGTGTCGTACATGCGACAGGGAAGTGTCGAAAATCCGACATGACGGCCGTCGGATTTTTGGTCAAAATGTAGTAGTGATGGTTGTCATGTAGGGTCCAGTTTCTGTACACTCTCTACAATGTTTCTACCCGTTCGTGCCTATCACAGGTATTATGTTTGAACTGGCATATAGGTTAGGATGTCACATCCACTTGCACTTATGCATTTCCTTATGACCGTTCCATCTTAACCTTAGGTACGAACCCATTCCATGGTATCACGAAACCTTCATGCTGCTATTAGAAATGGTAGTATGTGAATGGTAAATCTTTCCTATACATGGGTGCCCTAGTTAGATCCCTTTTTCATTTGGTACCCATGTTTTGAGTCCTCTCTTAGGTCTAGGAGTCCCTTTTAGTCCGACAATGTCCTTGAGTAGGAGCTTCATACTCCTCTTAAAATTTATGCTAGCCATTTCCCCAGGACTCCCGTATGTCAAGTTGTAATTGCATTATCATGAGCTTTGCCTGCCTTATTGAGCTTTATGCCGGCTTCCCTGACATTGCGCTTCAACCATATAGCCTGAGCTTGTCTCATCTCTAGCCATGCAGAGCCATTTTATATATCCTTTGCAGCTTGATTCTCTTTTTACCGGGAGGGGATTTTCCCCTGAGTGTCGATATCCTACACATGTATCCTTGCATTGAGCATAGGTATGTTCCACTGCTTGGAACTAGTTTGTTTACCCTTATGACACTCATCTCCTCCTAGTTTGTAACTATAAAGCAATTTTATTCTTTTTCAAGCTTTTTAAATATTTGAAAAAGTCCAAAAAAATCAAAAAACCAAAAATCCGGACAAGGAAAGATGTTATCTTTGGCAGCTATCGAGTTGTGTCACCTTCAAATAGAGCAATGTATATCACATCCATTGGTTGGGTTTATAGTTTGACTTTAGGAGATGTACTCGTTTATCTGAGTTTATATCCATTGACTAGTTAAGCTTCCAATCCCTATGGAGCCTCTGTCGATGCCTCCTGTGTCGCAGAGATGTCCCAGTTTGTATATTGAGTCTATGCTGCCTTTATTCAGTCACCATTCATCGTTATGCTCTTGTTCAAAGGAAGTTGAAACCTAAGTCGGCCATTCCTCTGTTATCTTGACTTTGCATGTCCACCATTCCCGGTACAGTTACTGGTTCGTACACCTTATGATCGAGTCCTTCCACATTATACAGCTTTGCTGAGTACCTCGTGTTGGATGATGGGGGATGCCTTAATTCCCTGCTTCCAGTGGATTTCATCCCATCGACTTCAGGTCATTTATTTTGGGATTGGAATCTAGAGTCATTTTGAGTGCCTTGAGACTTGCAGTCATCAGTGGAAGGTTCTCTCGCCATCGACAGTCTTTGGGAATACATCAATGTCCCCTGATCGATGGATCCTCTCAAGTGTTCGACCTCAACACATTTATTCACACTTGTTAGTTTGCACTCTAGTACCTTGATTCCCATTTTCATTATCGGTGGGTGACCTCGCGTCTGTTAACGGTATACATCAATGACCAGTAATAAGACGATGGACTACTATGTTCAACCTCGACACCTCTATTCACATAGTAGGACATGTACTCGTAGTAGTTTGTGTAGAAGACTTTCGAAATTGGTGGCATCTCTTATATGCTACCTCCTTGATCGTGCCAGTATTCATGAGATTTCAGCTCTCGTGACTTGATTCCAGTATATGTCAGACATTTCCAACCACTATGGAGATATTGATCTGTTATATATCTTCAGCCATTATGGAGATCATGGTCCTTTGTATATCTTCATCATGGAGATTCTGATCTATGTATATTGTACATGGCAATGACCACTTATGTGATATCTTGTATCATGCCTATTCATGGCCATTGTACTCTTATCTATTCGGGACTGCTATATGTATTTGCAGTTGTGTGCAGAGTTGTATCATTGTACTATGCTGATTGGGTGGCTGGTCTTCCACTTGGGATTCTTCATCACTCCACTTCTAGGATGGACTTATAATGTATTTCGGCCATCGTATGACCCCTCTGACCTCACACATTAGGGGGCATCTGTTATAGCTGATTTCACCACTCCAGGTGAATCACACTTTGTGTGGCCTTCCCCTATCCCACTGCAGACTCATTAGACCCCTTGGACCTTTTTTTGTCCTTTGATGTTTCCTTGACCATCCCTAAAAACATGTGAAAAATGATACACGTGACTTTTAAACCCTTAATCACGTATATACATAGGTTTGACCCCTAAAACCGTGTACATCAAGATGTGTACAAAATCCAAATCCTTTTGGAGTTTTCCTTGACATGGATCCGACTCACTTGACTCTTGGCCTTCCCTATGCCTTGAGATCGCTCGGATTCGACCTTTCATTACCCCTTTGAAAAGCTATATAAGAAACTTTATGGTACATTGAAGGCATATGAGAGAATTGAGAGCAAAGAAACTATGGTCCATTGTTGCCAGAACTTATGCTTGAGTCTGCATCCCTTTGTCCCTTGGAGCACTTTTGTGTTATTCCTAAGCTTGCCTTTTGCTTGTGAGCTTGCTATCGAGAGATGAAGGATTGAGGTGGTGGAGGCCCAAGTGGGGGATTCAGTTTCTCCAATTCGCAGACGTGCCGACAGAGGTTGTATCTATTGTAATCTCTGATTTATATTAATAGAAATATCTTTTCCTGTCCAATAATGTGTGTTTGAATGAATATTTTATCCATGGGATGTTTTCAAATGCTTATACATTGTTGATTAGATATTCTAGAATAGATCTAACACCATGATATATAGTATGCTTGTATTGTTTACTTGTTGTTGAGGAAGTAATTTATCAATTCAAGATGAAGTTCGAAAGCTCAACGAGGATCTACTTCAACCGTCCGGAATAAGGTACGAGGTCTGATCCTTTAGTGTTAGACATTTAATTTCTATTGCATATTGGAAAGGATTGATTTCTAGAGTCAAGCTGTTTGTTGTGGTACCCCAAGCCATAGGAATTTCTCTCCATAACAACAGGCCTAATTCTACGTACATAAACCTAATATCAGTACTTGATACCACTAAAAACATGTTTTTGATTTCCATATATATCAAAAATACAAAAAACAAATAATTCAAAAAACACAAATGGGATATTACCTATATTTGTATGTGGACCCTAGTGGTAGTGGCATGTCTAGATCTCCATGGAGGTCAAACCCTGCATAGGGATAGTCATATATGTAAATGATCGGTCGCCACCACAAGTAGAATAAGTCAGGTGGGAAAGGATTGGGTGCCCTACCTCCCCCTAACCTCTCCATCACCTCCACCTAGTGTTTATATGCTGGATCTCGTAGACTATGAGGAGGGACCTCAACTCTAGGGATAAGACTCCGTACCCTCTCAAAAAAGAAAGCGCTCAGAATGCTGGAAAAACTGAAGTTATTATCCTACCCAGTGTTTAGCCAGTCAATTGTTGTTTCATGGTTCTCAATAGTGATGTGCTTCAGTCATATATTATAAATATCATGCACTCTACCAAGTAGAACATGAGAGGTCGTGATGCTTGATGAAGCGATGCCAACCCTGTTATTCTTTCCAATGCTAGAACTATCACTTTGAGACTAAGACTCTAGATATCTTTCATCAAAAATTGACTTTAGATATTCTTTGTATCAGGAATGCAATACATAGCTATGTACTCCTCAATAGTAAGTCCTTTTCCTACTCCACGAACTCGTAGGTTCACTACCTCACCTTGACGGGATAGTCATGTGATAAAGTAGATGTCCTCTACTTCTAGTCTCAATGCCATACCATCCAACATGAAGGCATTTTTGTCTGGATCCTAGTAAACTACGAACATCTGTAGAAGTATTAGTCGAGCCCTCAAACCCCTAAGGTTCTAAATTTTATACAAACCACACCTTCTTAAGGATTATTTAGCATTTATGTCACCAAGAACTTCCCTATCAATATATTCATGCTCACATTCTCTCCATTCCAAAACAAACTGCCAAGAAAAACCAAAATCTTGTGAGTTTTCCCCATTCATTTGGGAAAACACGGCCCTGTACGCAACTTCTTTTTTACGATAGGTGTGTATGTACATGGGTAGTCTTTTCTTTTCCTGTGTACATCCATCCCTATACGATGTTCGATGAACTGTGACCCATGTGGATCGGGATTCCTATCTTTAGGTTCCTCATGCTTGAAAATTCACCACTAAAAATAGTGACTTAATACATTGAATGCATAGAGAATGTGATTATGGCTTACCTAATCCTTACGGCTGTGGATTTCGTGGCCTGTAGCTCCTGGAATCTTCATTTTAAATATTGATCTCCAACTAGCTCCAAATGCACTATTATGGGTAAAAAACCAAATTGTATGGTAAAAGTTCAATGATTTACTATTTATTAAAAAAATTACCCACTTTTCCTATAGTTTGGATTTCTTATTAACTATTTCCACTTATTTGGCTTAATATTTTTGTGTAGGAACCCCTTGTGGTGCACTTTTGTCAAGACTTTGGCTTGTTCATTCCCATGGCAGGTATAATACTAAACTAGCATATAGGATAGGACCACTTTCCATGTGCATTTTTCATTATCCTAATACTATGTCACCTTAACCATAGGTATGAACCCACTTCGTGATATCCCAGAACCTTCATTAGCTACTAGAAGTGGCATTGCATAAGTGGTAGAGATTTCCTAATCATGGGTACCCTAGCTAGATCTCGCTTGGTCATTTGGTACCCATGATGAGTGTTCTCCCTTAGGTTCAGGAGACCCTTGTATTCCCACCATGCCTTTGAGTAAGAACTTCATACTCCTTAAAATTTATGTTGGTCATATCTGTAGAAATTTAGGCCAGCAATAGATTAATTTTACCCACAACAATTATCAATTGATCATGCAAAATTGCTAACAATGGAGACTGAATATGGAGCTGTAACACAAAATTATATTAACTGAGTGTACAATAGCCAACCCTGTAATAACATAGGTTTCTGAATATATATAATACATCAAGAGTTTGAATGCATAAGGAGGCATCCAAAACTAGCATAAAGCAGGATTACTCAAAATAGGCAAATCCCCCATAGGTGTAAAAAGCTGATCCCAAATCTGTCATGGAGCTCACGAATTGGCAAGGGTGCATGGGCAAGCTAAAGAGTAGTGGAATGGAAGCTCATACATGCTTTTGCATGGAGAAAAGAGTGGAGGATGAAGAGGACAAAAAACTAGTTCACTTCACCTAGTCTTGCTTTCCTATGTGCCTTAAAACACTGAAAAAGCAGAAAAAGCAGAAGGGCGCCTAGGAGGCCAAGAATAAAGCAGATTTGATTCCTAAGGATTTCCCAAGCACTACATGAGTCAAAGATGGCAAGTTTGACCTCTATGGATAGGCAATTAGCAACTTGCACAAGGTGGGACACATGAACTAGGCAAATAAGACAAAAATAAATGAATTAATGTCTAAGTGGGTAAACTATGGATTGATTATTCTAACACCCCCCCTTAAGCATGAATTTATGAGTAATAAATAAAAAATATAGGGCCTAGCAACAAGGCTTATTCACCCTTTTACATACTGCAAGTCCATATGAAACAAGGAAAGAGGCAAAACCAACCTGGGAAAATCCTCCCTTAAACATGGACTGTAAAACAAAATTGTAGAATCTTGTCTCCACTCATGCCTTTACAGCATGATCAGCAATCCCCAGTAGTGATTTGAGATTGCTGAAGTTATTCTCACAAAATGCTTTGGTGAAGATATCAGCTACTTGTTCTGAAGATGAACAGAAGAGTAGGTGAATGGTGCCATCATGCACAAGCTCTCTGATGTAGTGCATGTGAATCTCAATGTGTCTGGTTCTTTGTTTCTGAACTGGATCTTTGCAGAT
This sequence comes from Pseudotsuga menziesii, assembly GCA_001517045.1. Taxonomy (NCBI): domain Eukaryota; kingdom Viridiplantae; phylum Streptophyta; class Pinopsida; order Pinales; family Pinaceae; genus Pseudotsuga; species Pseudotsuga menziesii. The sequence continues at coordinate 964,746 of LPNX010467450.1, read as the reverse complement.
TTGAATCGTACTCTGGTTATCACAGTAGATGGTAGTTGAGTACTCAGGTTCGAAACCAAACTCTCCAAGTAAACCCTGCAACCATAAACACTGAGTTGCTGCATTAACAACTCCTCTGTACTCAGCTTCTGTAGATGAGAGTGCAATGGAACTCTGTTTCTTGCTTAACCAGATGATTGGCCCTTCTACAAGCATGAACACATAACCTAAAGTGGACTTTCTGTCTGTGCTATCACCTGCCCAATCACTATCAGTAAATCCAATCAAATCAAGATCAGATTTTTCCTTATAGAGGATTCCATGTGTCCTTGTTCCCTGAACAAAGTTAAGGATCCTTTTGGCTGCTTTCCAATGGATCTCATGAGGCTGATCCATGAATCTATAAGCCACACTTACTGCATAACAAATATCAGGTTGAGTATGTGTCAAATACAATAAACATCCAATCAATTGTCTATACAGTGTATTGTTTACCATCGGTGGAGAATCATCTTCCTCCAGCTTCACTCCTGAAAGGAAAGGAGTTTTGCTTGCTTTGCAATCTTGCATTCTGAATTTGATCAGCAAATCCAAGGCATACTTGGACTGGTGCACCTTTATTCTAGCTTTGGTTTGAGCAATCTCAAGCCCCAAAAATTGACTTAAGAGCCCCAAATCTGTCATGGAGAAGGCTTGGTTCATATAAGGAAGCAATCTCAGCCTGTGAGCTTCCTGTAATGAGGAGGTCATAAAAATATAACAAAATGATCATTAATGAACCATTAACAAACTTCAAATAGACATTTGGATCTGATTTGCACCGAACAAAATTCAGAGATAGCAAGAAGCTATCTATCTTGGCATACCAAGCCTTCGGGGCTTGCTTTAGCCCATACAATGACTTTCTCAACCTGCACACAAGAGAAGGGTTAGTAGAAAAACCTTGAGGCTGCTGCATATATATCTCCTTAGTGAGATCTCCATTCAGAAAGGCACACTTTACATCCATGTGATGTACCTCCCATTGCCTTGAGGCTGCAATGGCTAGAGCTAGCCTGATGGAGTCCATTTTTGCCACTGGGGAAAAGGTCTCATTGTAATCGATGCCATGAACCTGTGAGTAGCCTTTAGCTACCAATCTAGCCTTATAATTCAGTGGTGAACCATCAGCATCAAATTTTGTCTTATAGACCCACTTACACTGTACTAGTTTTCTCCCTGGGGGAAGATCCACTAGCTCCCATGTGTTGCTCTTCTGGAGTGAGCTGAACTCCTCCTTCATGGAAGCTTGCCATATTGGATCTCCTGCTGCTTCTTCATATGTTTGAGGATCAGACTCCACCATCAAATAGCATTTTTCAGCAAACATAGGATCCTTCATGCACAGACCACTCTCAAATTGAGATCTAGTCCTCCTTGGGTCATTGGGATTCCTAGCTAGATCACCTGCTGCATGTAGTGTCTTGGCTGCCCATTTTGGCCTTGTGGGGCTGTTAGGGTCTGCAATAAACTCATCTCCATCAGAAAAATCAGAATCAGCATGTTCAACAAACTCTTTACTTACTTCTTGAGGTTCAGGTGGTGAAGAGGCTTCACAACTTCCACTTCTGCAAGGGGTTCTTCTTCAAACTGAACACACCTTTCAATGAAGGCTTTGTTTGTGCTCAAATTTATCAAATTTTACCCTTTTGAATCTTTAGAGTATCCAACAAAAAGACACTCTTGGCTTTGGGGCTGCAAAGCATTCCTCTTTTCTGTCGGGATTCTAGCCCATGCCTTTGAGCCAAAAATCCTGAAATGGGTCACATCTGGGTTGTGCCCACTCTATGCTTCGAAGGGAGTCATAGCATCAAGATGTTTGTGAGGCACCCTATTCTGGATATAGGCTTCACAGTTGATAGCTTTGACCCAGTACTTTGGTGGCAAAGTTTTGGCCTCCATCATGCATGTTGCCATCTCCTTCAGTGATCTGTTCTTCCTCTCAGCAACACCATTTTGCTGTGGTGTGTAAGGGATAGAATGATGCATCTGAATACCTGCATATACACAATATTTAATAAACTCATACTTGACATACTCACCACCATTGTCAGATCTGAGGACCTTGAGTTTCCTTCCACACTGGTTTTCAACCAAAGCCTTAAAGACTTTGAATAGGCCAAAAAATTCAGCCTTGTGTTTCATGAAGTGAACCCAACAATACCTGGAAAAATCATCAATAAAGATCAATGCATATTTGGCTTGACTCATGTACATATGAGGGAATGGGCCAGCAACATCACTGTGAATCAGCTCGAGGGGTGCAGAGGTTCTCTCATGACTAGCTTTCTCAAACTTATGCTCTGGGTGTTTTCCTAGGATACAGCCTTGGCAGACTCCTTTGGAAAATTTTATCTTGGGCAGCCCTATGACCATTTCTTTCTCACTAAGATCAGACAGATACTTGTAATTTAGATGGCCAAATATTTCATGCCATAGATTGCTAGCTTCATTAGCATGGATAAGAAGAGCAGAGGGATTTGAGTAAGGTAGGAAGTGTGAAAACATGTATACCTTTTGAGCATGATTCACTACTCCTTTTGCAATGAATCTACCACTTGAGATTTCTGTGATCTCAACTTCAATGGGGGAGAATATGACCTTCTTAGGAGACCCATTGTGGGTCATCTGGTACACTGACAGGAGGTTGGAGGCGAGACCAGGGACATATAGCACATTGCTAAACTAACCATGATCAAGATCTATCCTTCCTTTGCCTTTACTTTCAGTGAGAGAGTCATCTCCCAGTACAATAGATGGTCCTTTCGACATATCCAGTGAGGAGAAGGCATCCTTAGTCGAAACCATGAGTCTTGAAGCTCCAGAATCTATGATAAAACTGGGTGAGCTTGATGTGCCAGCAACTAGAGCATGAACTCTCTCTCTGTCATCTGAACTTGATCCTCCTTCTCTCTTCTTTGAGCTTTCTGGAAGGGATATGCCATTCTTCTCCAGGAGATTGGTCAGCATATCAATTTGCTTTTTCATACAAGAGCTTTCAGTGTGATTGCCCTTCGAACAGTATGAGCACTTGTTCATTTCACCTTTGTTTTTCTTCTTCTGGGTATTTTTCTTGGGACCTTGTTGATCCTCTGGAGACTGCTTCTTGTCTCTCCTTTGCTCAGGTGGATTTTTAGCTTTCTTTTTGCTTTTTGAATGCACCCTCGAATCTCTAGCAATCAAAGCTTGATCTTTGGATGGTTTGATGGTGCCCATCATCACCAGCTTGTCTTGTTCTTGTGTGAGAGATTCCATGAAATCTGCAATGCTAGGCATCTTCCAGGTTTGAGCTGTGAGTTTTGTGGCATAGAAGGTCGAAACAAAGACTGAGTAGTCAGGTCCTAGATTCAAGAGGATGGCCAATACGAGCTGATGATATTTCTTTTCGATACGACACTGCTTCAGCTGCAAAACTAGTGCTTTGAACTTGGAGAAATATAGCTGCAGGGATTCAAAGCTACTGGGACTCAGAGAAATCAGCTCATTTTCGATATGATGTCCCCTCATCTCATCTATCTTTCCAAAGAGTTCAGAAATTTTCTCCCATACTTGATCCGATGAAGTTAATCCATCGAGATGGAAAAGGAGGTCTCGGGAAATACTGAGACATAGGAGGCCATAGGCCTCATCTCTCCGATTGTGCCATTTGATCTTCTCTGCAGCTGCATTGGGCTCTGCTTCTGTTTCCATAGTCACCCTGTAGAGGCCTTTCTCTCTCAACAAGATCTCCATCTCTGCTTTCCAATCAAAATAGTTGAAGGGAGTCAAAATAGTTTTCTGTGAATCCATAGCTTTAGAAAATCTGTCCCGGCTGTCCGTAGAAAGCTCCTAGTCTTGATGTCGAACCTGCAAAACAATTTTTGAAGGAGATTAACAACATATAATGGCTCTGATACCATGTAGAAATTCAAGCCAGCAATAGATTAATTTTACCCACAACAATTATCAATTGATCATGCAAAATTGCTAACAATGGAGACTGAATATGGAGCTGTAACACAAAATTATATTAACTGAGTGTACAATAGCCAACCCTGTAATAACATAGGTTTCTGAATATATAGAATACATCAAGAGGTCGAATGCATAAGGAGGCATCCAAAACTAGCATAAAGCAGGCTTACTCAAAATAGGCAAATCCCCCATAGGTGTAAAAAGATGATCCCAAATCTGTCATGGAGCTCACGAATTGGAAAGGGTGCATGGGAAAGCTAAAGAGTAGTGGAATGGAATCTCATACATGATTTTGCATGGAGAAAAGAGTGGAGGATGAAGAGGACAAAAAAATAGTTCACCTCACCTAGTCTTGCTTTCCTATGTGCCTTAAAACACTGAAAAAGCAGGCAGTAAAGCAGAAAAAGAAGAAGGGTGCCTAGGAGGCCAGGAATAAAGCAGATTTGATCCCTAAGGCTTTCCCAAGCGCTACATGAGTCAAAGATGGCAAGTTTGACCTCTATGGATAGGCAATTAGCAACTTGCACAAGGTGGGACACATGAACTAGGCAAATAAGACAAAAATAAATGAATTAATGTCTAAGTGGGTAAACTATAGGTTGATTATTCTAACAATATCCTATAGGGAATCCTATTTATATCAAGTTGTAATTGCATTCGCATGCGTCTACTTGTCCTATTGAGATTTATGTCAGCTTCTTGATTTAGTTTCATTAGACAGATAGCCTAGGCTTGTATCAATCCTATCCAAGTATATCCTCTCATATATATTTTGAAGCTTGATTATTCTATACCCAAAGGAAACACCCCCCGAGTGTTCATATCCTACATATGCTTCCTTGCATCAAGCATAGGTATGTTCCACTGCTTGGAACTAGTTTTCTTGCTTGCGGCACTCATGAGTCATTTCCTCCTTGGTGTACTATAAGAAATTTTATTCTATTCCAATATTTTCAATATGAAAAAGACCAAAAAAAAATCATAAAACATAAAAAATATGAACAGGAAATGAAATCACTTTCTATTGAAATTTGTCGTGTTGTGTCTCCTTCGAATAGCGCATAGTCCATTCATCCATTGTTTGGGTTACTAGTGTGGCCTTAGGAGATGTACTCATTATTATGAGTTTTCTCCACCTATCGCTTATGATTCTAGCTCCTATGGAGCCTTTTTCTATGCCTCTTGTGTCACATAGTTATCCCAGTATGCATTTTTGAGTCTATGCTACCTATGAGTCATCATCTATCTTATGCATTTGTTCGAAGGAAGTTTTATCTTGAATCGAACATTCCTTAGTTAACTTATATCTTCATGTCAATCATTCCCGATACATTTGTTATTGTTTTGTGCACATATTATTCATCCAAGTACTTCCAAATTATCTAGCATTGTTGTGTACCTTGTGTTGGTTGATGGGGGATGCCTTAATCCTATCCTTCCAACAGATTTTATTCCATCAACTTCAAATCATTTATTCTAGACTAGGGATATAGAGTCCATTCAGTTCCTTGAGACTTGTAGTCATCAATGATAGGTACTCTCACCATCAATGAATTTGGGAATACATCAATGTCCTCTAATTAATGGATTATCTCAAGTGTTCAACCTCAACACATCTATTCACACTTATTTGTTTGCACTATGTACCTTGATTCCAATTCTCATTATTGGTTGGATATATCGTGTCTATTAACTGTATAAATCAATGACTAGTTGTTGGAAAGGGGTTAGGAGGTGCAAAGCCCACTTATACCATTGACAGAAGGAAGAGTTGACCGTGCGAAAGGAGAAACCATCAAGTTAGGAAGTTATGGTCAAATTAGTTAGATTGGTCAAGTGGAACATTTTGTAATGGGTTAGTAAGACTATAAGTAGAGTTAGAAGTGTAGTCATTGAAGAATTGAATCTAATATGATGTTTTGTAATCAATTCTTATCTGCAGATGTAGTTCGGAGGAACGAATGTGTTTTCTTGTCTGAGGCTAATTGACCAAGGTATGTTCTGTCTTTTTGCAGTGTATTTCTAGGATTAATAATATGAGGATATTATTGGAGACTTAATTTTGTTGTTGTCTATATTTCTGTATGATGTTGATGATTTTTTTCGTGCAAAGTCTTTAATAATCAAATATCTGTGTTTTCATGGTTAAATCTAAATGATGTGAATTATTACAGGGTCTATTGGTTTTCTATATGTTGATGTCTTTGTACTCTGAACGTGAATCTGAATAATGACAAAGTGTCTTCGTCGATCTAATTCTGGGAAGTGTGAATGAGTGTTGGAATATTAGACAATACTGAGAGGGGGGGATGAATCAATATTGACAACTTTTTAACAATTTAAACCACTTTTAATTTATTCATTAACACACATGATCAAAAAGATACATAGAACACAAATTTATCATAGAATCCCAATTGGGTAAACCACCAATACTTCCTATTAATGCAAAATTGTATTTACAAATAGTTTTTTTCTGCTACTACAGAGAAGGATAGTACCACACTGTTGGTTGTGGAGCCTGATCTTCCAGATCCAAAGATATTATTCAGTTGTGTTTGTACCCCAGGAAATTTTTTGGGATATGTGTTGGCCAACAGTTTTGCAGACCCATGGTATTGGGTTAACCGTAGTATTTTCCCATGGTATTTCCCCTATAAAAGAAAGAATTGTAACATGACTGTGTATGGTATTATTTTGTATTGTAAACAATCTCTATGATTGTGTGGGAGAGATTGTGAGAGCATGAAGAGGAAGTGCAACGGTTTTGATGCAGGTTGTATCCCTTCATCTTTCTGGTCTGTAATAAAAGGACTGGCAATTTCTTTGTGGATGTAGCCCATCATTTGGGTGAACCACGTTATATCTGTGTCTCTCTGTAATGTGTTTAATGTGTTTTGCATCTTGTTTAATGATTTAACTGTATATGTGTTATTGCTCTGTGGTCCTGTTTTCTAACACACACCCTATTTACCAACAACTATTAGAAGGAGGATACGAACCCCTAGTTTATTATCTACTAAAGAATAGATTCTTCTACACCCTATTTACCATCTACTACTAGAAGGAGTCTATGACCTCCTTGCAGGAAATTATCCTGCCGTAGCACCACCATATCGTTGTTATATGATAATTTGATCTCTGACAGTTCTACATCAATCGATCTGTCAATTGAATGTACAAAGACCCTTATTTAAAGGTTTAAAGCATTGTTTATATACCCTCAAGCATATATATTCATTCATCAGTCACATATCTTCATCACGACTCTTCAAAGACAAATAAACTAATTCAAAATTAATTCTATGTTTGTCATTTTTAACTTTGTTTAATTTATCAGTCACGACCTTCCGTAGTTTCTTTTCCGCAATTTCCTTTCATCAATAAACTTTTTGAAATTATGAATTACATATTGCGAACAGTTACCTTTCTGCAATTTTTGGGAACTCATTCCTTCCACAATTGTGGGTTGCGGATGTGCATTTTGACTTTTCTCGAAAATTGCTTCCACAATGATCTTTCCACAATAACCTTTCTGCAATAAGAAACTCCTTTCTTCCATAATTTTGGATTGCGGGTATATATTTAAATTTTTCTAAAAATTTCTTTCGCAATTTGTCTTCCGCATGACTTCTTCCACACTCTGTGGATTATAGATTGTGAATACCTTCTGCATTGCTGATTGCGGATTGTGGATGTGCCTCCCAAATTTTTTGAAATGGGATTCCACAAATCTTTTTCTACAACTCCTATGAACCGTCGATCACTTTGCAGAATCCTCCTTGTCCATTAATTATTTATCAAACATGGAACATCAGTTTGGTGTTCTAGAATGTTATCTTCCATGCACATTTACTTTACAGATTCTTACCCTATCGTCGATCTATTTTCTTGATACAATATTTAGTCATCAAACCTCTTCTAAATAAGTTGACTGTAACTCCACGACTCTGCATCAAAGGATTGATCAATCAATCTCAATCATATTTCACCTGATCTAATCCCCTCACTGAATCCTATCATGTGTCTTTCCATCCTTATCACATATGACATTACTTTCCCTATCATCACTTATTCCTTCGTCATTACTGAACTCTTTTGACATTAATGATGATTCCATCTAACAGTGAGTTGATCCAATTCAAACCCTAGATTTCTGGTCAATATTGCAACAGAATAAACTATAGTGTGAAATTCCTATTCCCTCTACAAAAACTTGGTTCCAGCTTCCCTCCCTCAGACATCTCAAGTGAGACTGCACCTTCTTCATAGGTGTTGCTGGATAGGGTAAAACCTATTTGGACCAATGTTTAGGGAGTCCGATTCAATGGGTGTCGACAGATCTGAGAGGTGAACCCTTGTTGACAATATAGTTTCAACAAATGGTTATGTTGCTGAAACCATAGTGCGAAGAAAAACAGGACATGTTGTGGCATCCGACAAAATCAGAGATCCGGGACTAGTTTGATCAAAAGGCTCGAGAGTTCACGAAAGAAGAGAATCTGAACCCTAGATTGACGATAGAGGATTGGTTGGGAAGATATATCTATTCTAATATTCATTAGATATTCTTTATTGAGTTTCCAATAGTACTATATGAATGGTTGGCATGACTTACCTTCCAGAAGAAAAATTTCCAAGGAGGCAAACTTGAATAGTGGATCCTATAACTTATTCAGCAGTTGCAAACGGTGAATAACAAGGCTTCAAGGGATGCCAATGTGTGGATAAAAAACATTTTGGAATGATATATGATGGAGTTTGTTGTTAACACATTCAAATCCTATAGCGACGCAGAAAGGAAATTATTTAAGGGACCAAGGGGGAGATTTCTATTATTGCTACAACTATGGATTAAGATGCTCATCTACAAAAAATGAATTCTAAAAATGAATTTTGACGAGTAAATCACTGGTCTGTGGAGGCTGTGGGTACTTCTAAAGTGAGGGTTTGGATGGAATGATACGGTGTATATGGATGGAAGTTACGATGAGACCGTGAGGGAAGCTACAGAAGAGTGTTGTCGCCTATGAAGTCGGGTGAGGTTCCGATAAGAACAAAGGAGGAGGACTGGGGAGAGTCCCAGTGTGATTGGAACGAAAAAATGTGAGAAGGGACCAAAGGGACTAAATGACCCTACAATGAAAATGGAGATAACCAGGATACACCTGAATAGTAAGGAGGACCAAACCAAAGATACAACATACCTACATCTCTGCGCACTGCTCCAAACTTAGGAGGACAAAATGTGAGTTCTTCCCAAGGTTTTCCTGCGGGTCAGCATAGTAGTAATAGTAGCAGATCAACTAACAATGGGAGGAGATACAAAATGGTGGGTGACGACGTAAAGATACCCTTGTTTCAAGTTAATGGGACTGAGAAACCCAAACAATATTGGTTTTTATGTGAAGCAATATGGACAATAAAGAAAGTACAAGACGAAGATATCAAAAAAGGACATCTAGTGACGACCTTTTGAGTTCACATGTTGGATTGGTACATGAAAATTTTGAAAGTATTGACAGGAAAATCCCAGAAGACTCTAGTGAAAATTAGGACTAGAATAATTGAGGAGTTTAAGAAGCCAAAATATGAATCGCAATATATTATTGAGTTGAAAGAAAGCAAGCATTACCCTAATGAATCAATATGGGATTTTGATCAATGATTCAAAACTCTAATGGCTAAGTTCAGTTTTGGAATGAGCGACGTGAAACATAAGGAATGGTTTATCACATCATTGGTAACCACATATATGTATGTCGTTGATACAACAAAATATCGCATCTCAGGAATAAGCTCTGGAAATCGAAATGAAACTGGAAACTTCACCATTTGGAGAAATATGGATTAGCATGAGCCAGATCTAGTTTCAATTGGAGAAACTACCTATTCGGTTGCAAGATATTAAAAAGAGAAAAGAGGTATGCAACGAGGTATGGTGTAGTCAATTTTGATTAGAGGAAAATCATAAGGATTAATTCCCGGACTTCCGCGAATAATTGCAGGATGGAGCCCTGAATCCACTAATTTAAGGAGGATTTCCATGGTGTTGGATTTGTCATACTAGAGGACAACGGTCCAAAGAATGCATATACATTCAGAAGGTTGTGTTGAAACCAGGGAATCGTTTCTGCAATTTTTTTGGATCGATTGGCCATGAAGAAAAAGACCACATAGTGTATGATTTTCTCCAAGAAAGAAATATGGATACATATTTTATGAAGGGATAAGAGCAATGACTAGTAGAAAGAAGGCAGCTGCAATCGCAGTATACTCAGCCGCAGTATAATCAACCTCAACCGCAGTATACTTATCTGCAGTATACTCAACCGCATCTGTAGTATACTCACCCATAGCCTAATCAGTAGCCACAGGATTTCAACAAACCACAATATAACTAGCAACCATACCAGTATCAAGGGGGATTCTAAGGAGGATTCCGATGAGGACGTAATGGAGGTCACGGAGGAGCTATGGGACAATGCCACAGACCAGTAAAATGATATAATTGTGGAGTACTGGGACATTATTAGAGGGACTATTCGAATATATAGTCTCATTGTACATATTGCAGTGTTGCAGACCATACCATCGAGGAATTACCACAGTTGATTGTGAAGTGGAAAGAAAAGAACACGCCGCAATCGAAATAACATCGGAGTGCACCTCAAAAAACCAAAATCTAGGACTGAACAAAGGTAATATATCAGCAGAACAAAGAACTCAACTAGTGAATGTCGGATTAGTAACCCAAGGAAAATCAACAACAGGATTTGATGGACCACTAATAAATATTCGACTAATGGCTCAAAAGAAGGTGCAGTTTGATGTAATCGTGGAGAAAGAAAATTTATTCAATGCAAGAGACATGCTGAATAAGAACGTTGGTAAGCTACATGTATATGAGATTCCACCAATATTTGATTTGACAATGTTGTCGGGATCATCAAGAAAGGTTAGTACTTTGAAAAAAATTATATAAAGTTGTCTAAGATTAGAAAAAGATCCATATTCATTAGCAGAGATAGCAATCTTGTTGTATCGACGGGAGGAAGGATGATAGGACCACCCAGTGAATTCATTACATAAGAAGATAATGGGAAAGGAGATGAGGATGAATGTCTAGATCTATGACTATGATGTGGATTCATTCATCTTATATCTAGGATCGAATGTAAATATCTTGACAAAGAAAAATGGGAAATGATGGGGAAACCACAGTTGGTTTGGTCCCATGTACAATTGCGACAGGAAAATCAGGTCAGGGTGTAGCCAATGGATAGAGTACAATGTCTTCCTGTCGAAGTGGACTGAAGACATACATGTACTTTTATGTTATCGATATAGTCAAAGAGGTCAGCTCATACCCTAATTTATTAGGAATCACCTAGGAAAATGAAAACTTGGCGGTTATCAACTTCAAGAAAAGGGTAATGAACTTTGAGAATCGTGACATATAGATCATTGACCCACTAGATCCCCTAGAAGGACAAAGATATGTCGAACCAATCAAAGATGAAGTTGTAGGAGGATGGGATAATGCATACAATATCTATGAAGACTATGTCAATCCCACTGTGGATTGAGAGATGGAATAGCAAAGTACTAGCTCTACATCATTGGATTTTGTTGATGTGCTAGAGAACTGGTAGAACTGATTACTTGAAGTATCAATTGGGAAATATGCATGAGTTACTCAGTCGATGGGGTGGGTAGTGACAAAAGTCATCATCTTTCTGACATATGAAGGACTACCTAACTTGGCAGTTTTTATTAGTGAATTTGAAGACAAATTATTAGAGCATCAATGCTTGCTAGCGTTGGAAGAAGCACTGAAGGCCACTCCAACAATATGGTGGGATACATACAAGGCTTCGATGGGAGACTAGAAAGTAAGTCAGAGAATGTTGTAAGTTAGATTTGGAGAAGATGAACACTACCAAGGGAAGAAATGTGATGGAAAAATGATCCCAATGATCATCTGGTCACATGCCAAACCACATGGATGCTAAGGTCGAAGGAATAGTGGGTCCATGCACTTATCCATATGCTAGATGAAATACCATGGAGGTGGTATGTTTCTGCAGAATTATGAAGGGAAACTACATGGGAAGAACTGACTACCAACTTTAGTCACACTTTCAAATTTGCGGATGACAATCCGTTCATACATAGTGCACTAAAGGGAATCCACGACAAAGTGTTGGAGATAATTCCCACTAAGTTACCAACATAACCATAGTGTATGATAACACATCAAATGATGATGACATGTTACAATGTGTTAGGAGAACCTGATGATGAAGATGATCCAAGAGTTGTTGACATTCCAGAATCGGAGGGAAGCTATGACATCGCAGCAACAGAAGTACCAAATGACAAATTAAAACAACTACTAAAACTAAAGAAGGTTAATATTGGGACACTAGAGGACCTAAAATTTGCTAGCATTGGAGATTACTGGGATGATTTAGTGATGGGAAATTCATATATCTGCTACATGAGTTGCAGGACTTATTCCCGACCAAGTTTTCTGAGATGAAAGGTATTTAAGGTGATTTGGGTGAAATGAAGATTCTGCTTAAACTTGATGTGAAACCAGTCAAGCAACGACCATATCGATTGAACCCGGGGTACAAAGAGTGCACCAAAGTAGAATTAGAATGAATGATAGATGTTGGAATTATTGGACCAGTTGAAGAGTCCAAATGGATTAGTTTGATGGTGGTGCAGAATAAGAAGACGGGGGAAATCTGGATCTGTGTCGATTTAAGGAATCTAAATGAAGCAAGTCTTCATGGTCTGTTTTTGAAACCATTCAATGACGAAGTATTGGAAGGAGTTGGAGGACAAGAAATCTATTCATTTACAGATGGATTTTTTGGATATCATCAAAGAAGGATTGCTAAGGAGCATAGACATATGACCACTTTCATAACAGAGTGGGGATGTTTTCAGTACACAGTGATGTTGTTTGGCCTCAAGAATGCAGCTACGATATTTTCGAGGCTAGTTGTCATTCAGTTCAAGGAATTCATTCACAAATTTATGGAAATATACATGGACGATTGGATTATTTATGGCCCAGTAAAAGACCACATTGCAAAGATTTGACTGATGCTAGAAAGGTATTGACAACATCATATTTTTTCAAACTTAAAGAAGTGTGTATTCTAAATTCCATTTGGGATTATGCTATTGAAGAAATATGTGATGTATGTCAAAGAACAGGGAAACCATTGCGAAGAGATGAGATGTTGCCAGTACCTCAGATAATGCTACAACCATTTGATAAATGGGTCATGGATTTTTTAGGACCCATAAATCCCCCAGGGAAGAGAATAGGTGCGCGATATATCATCAATGCAGAAGACTACTTGACAATATGGGATGAAGCCTCACTAGTGAAGGATTGTACAGATGGAACACCATTGAGGTTCTTATTCGACAACTTAGTTACTAGATTTAGATGTCCTAATATTTTAATGAGCAAACAAGGGGCTCACTTTGTCAATCAGATGATTAAAGAATTGATTGATGAATTTCAGATTCAGCACAAGAAAAGTACCCCATATCACCCATAAATGAATGAATCAGTTGAGTTGTTCAACAAGATATTATAAAACAAACTGACAATGGTATGCAACACAAATCTCAACGATTGGGATTTGAAAATCCCACGATACTATGGGCCTACAAGATGACCTGTAAAATATTGATGGGACAAACGCCATTCGAGTTAGTTTATGGATAAGAAATGGTGAAGCCGATGGAATATATTGTTCCTACTCTACACATAGCAGCAGGAACTAGCATGATAGACAAAGGATCAATTGAGGAAATATAGGTGCAACTATTATAGCTAGAAGAGGATTGGTTCATCAAAGGTTTCCATGAGCAAGTAGAGAAGGGTCACTAGAAGGCATGGCACGATCGCCATGTAAAGGAAAAACAATTCTAACTCAGAGATATGGTTCTCCTCTACGATAGCAAGCTCATGAAGCACACAAGTAAGTTACAGATGCACTGGTCAGGTCCCTATCTTATTCATTTCATTACTGATAGAGGTGCGGTAAAATTGCAGCAGTTAGACAGAGTATTTTTACCGAAATTAGTAAATGGAAGTGGGATAAAGCTGTATCGAGATAGCCATACGCAACACCATTTCTCAGAGTCGTGAAGAAAAAAATGGAAAAGTTTGGACATGTAGTTTGTCGACAAATAAAAGAGGGACACGAAAAGGTGAATTGCAACAAATATTGAAGCTTGGAGATATCTGATGAGGTGCAACATGGTCAAATTAGACAATAAATGTCGCAATTACACTAGACGGGTGACAACACAAGTGGAAAAAATGTGCATTTATTGACCGATGTGGTCGTTAGATTTGATGAATCGATGCATGATTTCATCAATATTTGAGGGATTTGGAAATGATGTTCCAAATCATTTGCACGGAAGGATCGAAGGATATAAAAATGAACCAAAGGGCACGGTTTGATTCATTGCTCTAGCGGAGAAGACAAGCCATAACAGAGAAGTAGCATAAGAGCGAAGTGAAGAGTGAGGAATAAGAAAAGGAGTATAGAAACCATGGTGTAGTTCATATCAAACACCGATACAAAGGGATCACCACTAAAAAGCGTGTTGATCGTAGAATAGAAGTCAAAGATTTAGTCTATGTCAATGTGACCAATCAGAAATAAAAGGGAGTACTAATCGCCCCATCACCCCAGATCAAAGGATTAAGATAACTTGGAGCTCAACAAGGGCAGGTGTAGTAGAAGTAGAATTTGTCCCATCGTCAATGACAATGGAGGAGTCAGCAATGTAGAAGGGGCCAAAAATAGATGATATCCTGGGGTATGTACCATCGAGGAAGGAAGGAGCACCAACGGTACACATAAGTAAAAATCAAAACTACACAATCAAGATGTCAATGAAACCCAAGGGAGTCCACATGGCGTTGGATATCATATAGAAGTTGCATAAACTTCAATATAGTGACCATGAAATTCTGGCATACCCAGAATGAATAGAGGGCACATATGAGAAGATAAAGCATGGTGAGAAGGGTCCAATCACGAGAGAACTGGCACAATGGGCATTGGGACTGTAGCGGTCTGGGATACTATTAGTTATTGACATGCCGCACTTTGAGTGATCCCTAGTTGCCAATTTGTGTGTGAATAAATTATTAGCATGCTTCATGGTGGGTACCTATGGTTGGGGACAAAGGTCCTAATTATGGTCGATTTTATATCACAACTCATTGGCTTGCCCAAGGCAGAGGTCGACCCATCCCAATATTTCAGGGGGAAGGACAATGACAAGAAATTGGCAGCAAGACTGAAGGAGAAATATGGTGACGTAAAGGAAAACTGAGCGTACGTCATTAATACCATCAATGACCAGGAAGTAATAATCAGAGAAAAGCTGTCGAAAGTGAAGGGAGTGTGGAAGAAAATACCAAAATAGTGCACATCAGGAGTTATCGCATGCATAGAGAAGTGCGCAACAAGAGTTCAAATCAATTGGTCTCTATTTTGCTGGACAAACTGATGGAGGATGTCATCTTGGTGCAAGAAGTGGGGAATCCATTCACCTACTCCCGGTTGCTAATACTGATCACATTGGTTAGTTGGATGGAATCAACACACTATCAGGGAATCAAGGTTAACACTACCAACATTTGCAGAGGAGAACGGTATAAGAACCTATGGGTGCTCAATAACAAGGAAATGGAAAACGACAACAATATCTAGTTTTACTTGTACTTGGATGCATTTCAGGATGCAGCAGTGAAGATGTCGTGACTCATAGACGAGGCCGCGAATAGGTACCAAAGGATCGCACGATTGGAAATAGGAATGCATGCCATACACATTCAGGCATGACTTGATGCAAACATCTAATGTCTTATGACACAGTTTAAGTTTACTGATGAAGAGTTGGATGCCATCATCAACGAATGGCCACTGGAGCGGAAAGTTTCGGTCATTATTGAGGAAATTTCGGACACAGAAAATGCACCACCACTAGATATTCCAATTGAGCAGGATCATCCGAAGGATTCAAAAGAGGAATCACAAGAGGAATCATCTGCAACTTCAACAAAATCAAAGCAACAGGAAGAGACGCGGACAAAGCACTGATTCAAATAGGGCGAAGGGAGCAGTATCGCAGAGCTCTCTAGTGAACAAGTAAACAAGGTAGTGGTTTCAATCACCGCAACGACCAATGATAATACCGCCAAGATAACACAACATACAACATGCTACTTTGACCAGGTCACAAGGTTGTTGTAAACACTAACAAACATAGTACTAGAGATGAGGGTATGACCTGAGGGTGAATTGTAAAGAGTAGAGGAGGTACAAATGGGTAAGAAAGTGCAGATAGTAGAAATTTTACCGTGGGTAATCACAACAGGGAATGAGGACATCGATGCTATGTTGATAGGATTTGATCTGACTAGATTTTCTCTCAACGAACTCCCAATGCACATGATGACACGGGTTCAGGCCATAGCAAGTGGAGAGATCATAGACCGCAAGGTGACAAATAATGATCAACTGGTTTAGTCTAGGCAATAGGTCGAAAGTACAAAGGAGAAACTTTAGCACTGGAAAGTAGAAAAGGAAGTAGTCCTAGATGAGAGGAAAAAGGCATTTGATGACAGATAGAGACTAGAGAGATAAATCTCAATGGCCTGCAAAGATATTCCGGACATCGGTCTGGAAATGTTTGTTGAAGCAAAAGTATTACATCTAGGGAGACTTTTCATCGATTTAAGGAAAGATAACATGGAATTACATGCTCGAGCAATACCAAGCACACCGTCGAAGCAGCTAGCAGAAAGAAGATGAGTGATTAAAGACACCACAACGAAAATTGTGGAATTTAAAAATGCATTGTAGATGATAGTTGAGGAAATCACAAAGTTTTTGGGAAGTTAGGTGCAAGACAGGAAGCTACAGCAACTGGAGGAACAACTTAGCGAAGAAGAGGTGCAACCGAAAACACTGGGAGGATCACTAAAAGATATGCCCCCACTTATGCAGGTGACCAAGGATGCAGAGATCAAATAATTACATCAACGTGTCAATAAGGCATGTACAGGGCACTAGAGGAGGTTGACCCAGTTGTATGAATTGCAGGGTGCAATTGAGCAAATGGCGCTTAAATGCATGGAGAAAACCGCGAGCACAAAGGTATACTTAACCATAGTACAATATATGAATGAATACCACCCAATACAATAATAAGTGGAGCAATGCGCAACACTTGGAAAGAAGGTCAAGGAAGCAGTCAATCAAGTTAAAACTGAATATGATGCCTTCAAGACCAGGCTGAATGAACGAGTAATTTCCAGCTGAGGTGGCTCAAGGGTGAACCAAAAGTTTGTGTTGGGGGGCTGTTGGAAAAGGGTCAGGAAGTGCAAATTTCACTTCCATCATTGACAAGAAGGACATCAACAGAAGGAAGAGTCAACCGTGCGAAAGGAGAAACCGACAAGTTAGGAATTTTTGGTCAAATCAGTTAGGATATTGGTCAAGTGGACCATTTTGTAACGACTTAGTAAGACTATAAGTAGATTTATAAGTGTAGTCATTCAATAATTGAATCTAATATGAAGTTTTGTAACCAATTCTTATATGTGGTTCTAGTTTGGAGAAATGAATGTGTTTTCTATTTTGAGGCTAATCGACCAAGGGATGTTCTGTCTTTCTACGGTGTATTTCTAGTATTAGTAATAAGAGGAGATTGTTGGAGACTTAATTATGTTGTTATATATATTTATCTATGATGTTTTCGATGATGTGGTTCATGCGAATTCCTTAATAATTCAATCTCTGTGTTTTCATGGTTAAATCTAAATGATGTGAAGTCTTACAGGGTATATTGGTTTGTTATATGTCGATGTCTTTGTACTCTTAACATGAATATGAATAATGATAAAGTGTATGCGTCGATCTAATTATGAATAAGTGTGAATGAGTTGATCAGGGTCAAAACCTGGATTTATGGTCAATAGTGCAGTAGAATAACCTATTGTGCAAATGTACTCTTCCTTCTATGGAAAGTTGGTTCCTTAATCCCTCCCTCAGACATCTTTAGTGAGAATGAACATGCTTCGTAGGTGTTGCTGGATAGGGTAAAACATTTATGGGCTAATGTTTAGGGATTTTGAGTCAATGGGTGTCGACAGATCTGAGAGGTTAACCCCTGTTGACAAGATAATGTCAACACTGGTAAACATATGATGGTACATCGTGTTCGAATTAGATACCTTTATTCACATGATGGGACATGTACTAGCAATGATTTGTGTAGAATACCCCTGAGTTTGGTGGCATGCCATATATTCTACCTCCTTGATCATTCTAGTATCTATGATATTTCAGTTCTCATGACCAGACTCCAGTGTACTATTTGATGTCTTCATTCAGTATGGAGACCTTATTTCACTGTAAATTGTACGGGGCGATGACCACTCAGGACATATGTCTATTATGCCTATTAATGGCCATTGTAATATTATGTAGGGACTGGTATGTATACTTCATATCTATAGTCATATGTAGAGATCTATCATTTTATTATACTAATGAGTGGTTGGTTTTCTCCACCTAGTTCTGCATTACTCCACTCCTGGGACAATTATAATGTATTTCGGCCATTGTGTATCTCTGTGACCTCACACATTAGGAGGAATCTATTTTATCGTGGTTTTCCACACTTAATACATCATGCTGGATGGCCTATCCATGTCCCTATGTAAACTCCTTTTACACCATTTTTCTCACTGTTACCTTGATGCTCCAGTGGAACCTTTAAAAAGACATTTTTGAATATATACATGAGTCACAAGTCTACAACCTGCATATACATAGCTTGCACCAATGTCACCCACATACATCGGGAATTATGCTCAAAAACTAAAAACATTTGTATTTTTACCCATCAACTAATGAATGACTTGATCCTTGGTCTTCCATATGCTAGGAAATGATCCAATTCGACCCTTCACTTCCCCTTGAGGGGCTATATATTGAGCTACTACGAAGCATTGAAAGAGGAGAATTTTGGAGAGGAAAGATATAATAGTGGAATTGTGCCCCATTCTTGTAAGCTTGAGTCTGCATTCCTTTGTCCTTGAAGCATCCATTAGTGTTATTTCCCAATATTGCCTTTATTTTTGTGAGCTTTACCTTTGTACGGAGGATTGAAGTAGTGGAGGCCCAAGTGGAGGGACTCGGTTTCTAGATTCCAGTGAGGTTCTGATAGAGTTTTCCATTTGTATCTCTATTCATATTAATAAAAATATCAATTTATTTTCCATTACTTGTGTAATTATGAATATTCTTATCCATGGATGTAATTACTTTGTTTATATGGTGGAGTTGAACATGCTAGATTAGACTCTAACAGTTTACATATATCATGGGTATATATCTTGTTGTCTTTTAGGACAATGTGTAGGTACAAGTGCGATTAAAACACAACATGGATTTACTTAAACCGTTCAAAATAAGGTACACTTCATGTCCCTTAGTGTTAGTTTCTTTTGTATATTTATCATGCTTTGAAATGGGTTTGTTTCTAGTATCATCATGTCTGTTGTGGTCCACCCAAAGATATAGGAACTTTTCTCTGTGACAATCCCCATAAAGTTATTTGTGCATATGACCATATTAATAATAAAACTTTGGATGAACATATGAAAAATGTTGAGGGGATAGGAATCAAGGGACTTTGTTAAAGGAAGAAGGTACATCTTACACAAATGTATAGAAACATCCCACACATACCCTTTCACAAAACCAACCATTTGAGAGACAATGATGAACATAAAACAACCATTGCCATATAAATTTGATTAAGTGTAGTTAGTGATATAAATGCATTGTATTGCATAAACATTCCAACACTACAATCGTGCATTGTTTATAAGAATATGAGTACCCACAATCCTCATGAAACTCCTTCACTAATTGAAACAAGTGATTGAAAAACCATTTTCCCAAAAAACATAAATATACACTATGCCAAGATATTTACACTTAACCATGAAGGTTTTTGCAGTGAGGTTATGGAGTATCTATGTAGGAGTTTAGAAATGTCAATGTCTCTAAACTCCTACATAGTTTTAATTAAAAAAATAAATCATAAGGTTTGTACCATTAGGGAACACTAAGTCAAAACAATTTATAATGTCCCAAGCACGAGCAATGTAGATTATGCAAAGAGAATAAGTTTTGTATAGTTAACTAGAAAAGATAGGTCTACAAAAGTCAAATCTATTTATATTGTAACCAATTAACCATAATAGGGCAATATTGTGATTCAAAATATGAAGTTATATTTTCCAACAAATGAAGTCAGCTAATTGAACTTGTGTAATACAAACTAATTGCTTTACAAAAATAATGGCATCTAACTAAAGAATAATAACAAAACAATGAAACAAATATTTTTTCTAACCGACAAGTCTTTGTTCAACACAACCGTTTTTTGACCTAGGAAAATTGGTTAGTTTTGGTCTC
Organism: Pseudotsuga menziesii; assembly: GCA_001517045.1. Lineage (NCBI taxonomy): Eukaryota > Viridiplantae > Streptophyta > Pinopsida > Pinales > Pinaceae > Pseudotsuga > Pseudotsuga menziesii. Next base: position 944,221 of record LPNX010467450.1, on the reverse strand, counting down.
TAGGTTTTGGATCCTAGTCGGGGTGTGAACGGGGATGCGATGGAGTGGATGTTGAATAGTTCAGCTCCGATTTTTTGGACAGAATTTGGGGAAAAATTAATTGTATTGATAGAGTCCAATGGAAAGGTCGGTGATTTAGTTCCAAGGTTTGTCCATTTTTGGGTAGTGGGTGTGGGATTTAAATTCGGCCACTAGAGCGTACGAAAATGTAACGGGTTTATATTTTTAGGGGTTCCTTGAGTACATTGGGTTGGTTGAAATCAAGTTGTGCAAAGATAAATTATGTAATATTGATAAACTAATTTTTTTATTGTTATGTTGAAAATGAATAAGAGTCGTGACTATACTATTGATTCGCAAGATGTGTGCACAGACTTAATGTAATGGGGATTGTGGAGGAATGTTTACAGGCTTTGTGCGCATACTAAAGTGTTCAAACTATGAATCTTGCTAATTAACGAGTGCTTTTATGGTTTTCCCGTTTGCGTTTCCACGTTAAATTTTTTGTGTCGAATAGTGCATGATAATTGTGTGTGTTATTTGGTTTATTGCTAAAACCTATGATAATGTGTTAACTTCTACATAATTAAATGAATCGACAAAGCTTCAAAGGGTTTTATGAATATGTTGAAGTCTTTGAATGGATTGTAATATTCTGTCATGGTAGTTATTATGTTGATGTCCTTTATGTCGATATATAGCAATAAAATATCCCCTTCTTCACTATAGAAACATGGTTCATCCATCTCCTATAGGTATTTCGGGTGAGACCTCACTTTCTTAGCAAGTGTTGTCGATGGGGTTAAGTCCTGTCGGTTCGGTACCTTGGGATTTTGTTGGTCTGGTCAAACTTCCGGTTAGTTAAGATTGAGCCAAGAAAATGGTTTCATTTCCAGGATCAGGATCATTGTGAAGGGGACATGTTTTGGCACCTAACAAAGGCTAAGATTTAGGATTTGGTAGATCAGAAAGCTTGAGAATTTTCTCAAGAAGAAATAAGGGGGTCACGACATACTCTAGGATACTAGTTAGATAGGTAAGTTTATTTGGATATCCATGATATTTTCTTTATTGAGTTCCCTATTATGTTATATGAATGGTTGACAAGACTAGTACTTCAGAAGAAAAAATTTCAAGGAGGTGAATCTAGGGTTTGGATGCCTTAATTGGTCAGATGACTAGAGAGTGTTAGTAATACCATATCAAGGGTTGTCGAAATCTAGTTCACTAGAATTTTAGAAGGGTATATTAGTGAGATTGTTGTGGATACTATTAAGTCATATAATAAATCCGAGACAAAAAAATTCCGAGGTCATAGAGGTAGATACCCTAATTCCTTAAAATTGTGGATTGAAATGTTGATATGTGAATAAAGGAATTTTGCAGATGGAGTCTGATGAGTGAATCCTTGTGCGTGGACAGCATGGGTAACGACGAGAAGAAGGTCTAGAAAATATGGGTGTAATGAGATGATATGTTCCAAGCTAATAGTGAGACTGATAAAGAGTGTGGCCACCTAAGGAGTGGGAAAAGATTCAGTTCAAATAAGAGGACAAGGAATATGACAAGGAGAGAGAGTTACAGTGTGACAAGAAGAGAAGAATACGAGTTGGTTTCATAGCTCGACATGAAGATTATCAACTTATTTATGAAGAAGAGGAAGAAGTGCCAGATCCGTGCCAAACCAGAGGCTATTACACACCTATGACTCTGGGTACATCTTCGGTATTAGAAGTAAGACCTAAGAGTGTATCAAAGTGTCTCTTGTTGAATCAGAGTAATAGTAATAGTCGAGATAGTGGTAAAAACGTTCCTACTAGTGATCCATCTAATTTGGGTTTGTTAGTACCCAAAAGACACAAAATGGCTTGGGACGACATGAAGTAAATTATATTTAAGGGAAATGGATTGGAATACCCTAAGAAACACTGGTTTTTGTGTGAATCCATCTGGACTTTACAACATGTCTAAGATGAGGTGGTAAAAAGAGCCCAGATGGTCACGACCTCTAAAGGTTGTGCCCTTAATTGGTATATGAAGTTCTATGTGGTTCCTATGAGATGCCCTCAAAATTCATTAGATAAGATACAAGAACAGTTAATATATAAATTTAAGAAACCAAAATATGAGTCACAATGCATTACAGAGTTTAAGGAGATTAAGCAGTCACCGAGTGAATCTATTTAGTATTTTGACCAAAGATTTAAGACCTTGATGGCTAAGGTTAGTTTTCGGATGTTTGATTTTCAACATAAGGAGTGGTTTATTTTTGTGTTATTATCCCATATATATGTTCCCTTAATGCATCAAAATATAGTATCGCAAACAGAAGCTTTAGAGCTTGCAATGAAATTAGACGTGTCGCCAATCCAAGATACTAGTGTCAGAATGGTGCAAATATAGTCTCAATTGGATAATATTTTGTTGAAAATCTAGAATATTGAGAAGGTAAAGGAGATTCATGAAGAAATATGGTGCATGAAATGTAAAACAGAAGGCCATTATAAGGATACGTTCCCATCCTTTCAAGGTTGTGTTGCTTCTAGTGCTCCAAATCCATTAAGTTCACAAGGGATGCCATGGTGCAGATTTTGTCAAACAAGAGGGAACCAATCAAAAGAATGTTTGTATTTGCAGAAGATTGTAAGTGAACCCACCCGTATTTATTGTACATTTTTTTCCATGGGCCATGATGAAAAGGATTGCAGGGAATATCTTTTACTACAACAAAATACAGTGAATACATATTTAATGAAGAATGATGAGAAAATGCAAGTTGAAAGATAGCATGCATAGCTCCCTCAACCCAGAGGTGGCGGTACCTTTATAGGTTGATGCATAGGAGGAGGATTTGGTTGAGGAATAGGTCAGGTCATTTTCTATAATTATGGACAATTAGGACACTATGTCGGAGATACCGAATACAAGGCCAATGGAAATCAGAACGAGATACCAAATACAAATCAAAATGTTCAGAATATTTTAGATAATCCCAGAGACAAACCACTGACTATTGTTGTCTTGACAAGGGTTGGCATTGTGACTAGAGATGATACAATAGAACAATGGCACAACATGAGAATATGACCTATAGTGAAAAAGAAAGTACCTTTTGATGTATATAAGGAAAAGGGGGTCTTCTTCGAAGCATGAAATGAGTTTATGGATAGAATATGCACCTTCACATATGTTGTTCCTTTTGTATTTGATGAAGGTCCAATCTTTGACATGCCATCAAGTTTTGGCCTTTCGATTCCAAAGAAGTTGATAGGAAAGGTAAGTATTCTAAAGAATTTATTAAAAAAAATTATCCCTTGCTAAGGATGAATATGCTTTGACAGAGCTATCATATCTAATAGAAGAACCTAAGAAATATCTTCTACAGCAGAAGAATGTTAATCATATCCATAAAAAAAGGAAATTGGCAAAGAGCTACGCATGGATGCTCAAATAAGAGATTATGATATGGGTTTTATTATTCTCAACTTAGAATCAGATGTCAATATTTTGAAAAAACAAACATGAGAAAGCATGGTGAATTCCAAGTTAGTGTGGTCACCTCTTCATATAAGGTTATCTAACCAGTTGAAGGTTATTTCTATCATTCAATTACCACAAGTTCATGTGAGGTGGAAGGGTGTCGAGCCCATGCAAACTTTGAGGTAATAGAGATCATTGACAATATGAATCCTTATCCACCACTCTTGGGGATCGATTGGGAAATTGAGAACCAGACTACCATTGATTTTTAAAAAGTGGATCTTGTCATTTGAAGACTCAAATATGTGAATAATTTCTCCAATCGACCCTTCGAAAGGCCAACACTATGTTGAACTAGTAAGAGGTGAGTACTTTGAAGGGTTTTTGAATAATATTTATAATATCTCATATACACTGGATGATTATATAAATCCTACATTTTATGGTAAATTGAGTTGGTAGAGTGTTATTTCATGTTCAACAGATTGAGGGGAATCCTTGGAAAATTAGTAGAACCAGTTGCATGAAGTGTTGATAAGGAAATGCACGAGAATCACAAAATCTTTAAATGGGTGGGTACCGAGGTATGTGATATTCCCACTTATGAAGGATTTCCTAATTTGGACATGTTTATTTTATAATTTTAAGTTAAGGTATTGGAACCATAATGATTGATAGCTCTTGATGTAGCCCTAAAAGTTACGCCAACAATATGGTGGGCTTCCCATAAACAATCCATCTCGGAATGGTCTCAATGTCGAAGGTTGTTAGAAATCTGATTTGGTGAGAATATTCCTTATGTTGGTAATATGTATATTGGATTGAACGGTCTCATCAACCATTTTGATAATTGTTGTGCAACATGGAGGTCAATTCCCAAGCAGGAAAGGGTACATTTGTTCATACATACTCTAGTCACGATACCAAGAAATTGGTATACGTTAGTTGAACTATGTTGGGGAACTGCATATTGGGAAAAATCGGTTAATAGCTTCAAAAACACTTTCAACTTTGCTGATGAAATTATGTTGGTTGACATCACCCTAAAAGTGATTAAAGCCAATATTTTTTAGGAAGTTTATGTTTCGATGTCAAACCTGGCACAATGGAATGTGGCAATTCAGATTCTGACAGAGTGTAACAACATATCTGGGGAACCTGAGGATGATGATCCACAAGACATTCACATCCTTGATTCTGAAGGTAGTTGGGCATTTAAGAGACCAATTCTATCATCTGATAAGTTTTTGAATCCCGTCAAAATAAAGAAGGTGAATATTGGTTCTCCTAAAAATCCAAATTTTGCAAATATTGGGGATTACGAAGATGATGAGAATGTTAGAAAAATCATTAATTTCTTACATGAATTCCAATACCTATTCCCAACAAAGTTTTCAGAGAGGAAGGTAATTGATGGGAATCTAGGTGAAATGAAGATTCCACTTAAACCGGGTGCATATCCTATCAAACAATGACCATATAAATTGAATCCAAGGTACAAATAGAAGTTTAAGGCAGAGCTCAACAAGATGCTGGATGCTGGAATTATTGAACCTATTGAAGAATCAGAGTGGATCATCCAAATGGTTGTACATGATAAGAAAATTGGTGAAGTTTGTATTTGCGTCGACTTATGGAAATTGAACGATGCTTGCATGCATGATCCTTTTCCTTAACCTTTTATAAATGAGGTTATGGAGAGTGTAGGGGGACAAGATGTATGTTCTTTTACTGACAGGTTTTTTTGGTATCATCAAATAAATATCACAAAAGAGGAACGACATAAGACTACCTTCATGACATAATGGGGTTGTTTCCAAGATACAATAATACCATTTGGACTTAAGAATGCTCCCACTATTTTTTCTAGGATAGTGGTAGTCACTTTCAAATATTTTATTTATAAATTTATAGAAGTCTACGTTGATAACTGAACAGTATATCATGGGTTTATTAAGGATCATATTGAGAGTCTTCATATGATGCTCAAACATTGTAGAAAATTTCAAATTTCTTTAAATTTGAAGAAATGTATTTCTTATGCCCCTTTTGGTATTGTGTTGGGTCATGTCATATGTAGAGAAGGAATGTTGATGGATCCTGCAAAGATCACTATCATTGTCAACCTACCTCCATCCTTTTCAGTTAAACAATTGAGGACTACATTAGGTCATACTAATTATTACTAGGAATTTATCAGAAGTTATGTCAATATTACATCTCCAATGGAGAAGTTGTTTAATAAAGATGTCAAATTCCAGTGGAATGAGGAATGCCAAAAGAGTCTCGATGTACTCAAAGAGAAAATGGTTTCAACACCTATTACGGTCTTTACTAACTGGCAAAAATAATTTCATGTGCATGTTGATGCATCGTATGTTGCACTAGGAATGGTACTTGCACAACCAGATGAGGGATCTATCAATCACTTGATTTCATTTTCTAGTAGAAAGTTGTCGACATTAGAGAGAAATTATACAACGATAGAATGAGAGGGGATTGCTATGGTATATGCACTCCAAAATTTTTGACAGTATTTCCTGGGTGTTCAATTTAAGATGTTTATAGATGATTATGCATTCAAATATATGGTCAATAAGATAGTGGGTGGGGGGAAGATCTGTCGATGGATCCTTATCTTCCAAGAATTTGACTTCAAAATTGTTTAAAACTGGGAAGATTGAATGTTGGTCCCGACCATTTATCAAGGATACAAAATGGGGAAGAACCCACCAATTTAGATAATAAGCTTCCCAACGCACAACTATTCCTAGAAAATATGGTTGATGATTATTATGAATACATTATGCACTTCTTAACTATGGGAAGGGAATCAGAAAGATTTAATACAGCGCAGAAGAAACAGTTGGTTGTAAAATATGCATACTTTTGATCTTATATCTGGATAGTTATATAAGATAGGGTCAGATGAGTGTTGGTCAAGGATAAAGTGTGCAAAGCATGGCAAGAAATATACTGACAAGTCTCAAAGAATATTGCACAAGAGGAAGTTACTGACAAGTATGGTCGGCCTGGTTCAAAGTAGTTAGAAGTTTGGTCCAAGTTAGCTATGAAATCGACTTATGTGGACGTTTTTGTAAAAGGAGAAAGCCTATATATAGAATTAGGAATGTAGTAATAGATATCTTTTTGGGGAATTGTAATGATCTGGGAGTTATTTTTTCATTGGTCGATAAGAAATATTTCTGCAGATGAGTAAGTTTTGATCTGAGGCTTTTGACCATGGATGTATTCTAACATGAGAAGCTATTAGGATATGAATGTTACTGGGAACTCAATTTTGTGTTTTTTTTGTGATGCAATCTGTGATGTTTCTAAATCTTATGATTTATATGTCTGTATTTAATTGATCTGATCTATGTTATGGTTAAAATGCTACAATTTACAAGATTGAATGATGTGATTTCTCGATGTTTGATGAAATGTTTTTCTTATATGGATGATGCGAATTGTGTATGTGTTTAATGAATTCTTATATGTCTACATATTTGATAAGTTAATTTTAATCATAGTTACTATGACATGAGACCTTGTTGTGAATGATGGTAGATAATTGGGATAAGTGACACATCGAACCCTTCTAAGCTGCATGGAAGCCGAGTAAGATTAGATGCATAAGTACCCTTCCTTTATGTGGAAATGTGGTTCCTGCAACCCTCCCTTAAACATCTCAAGTGAGACTGCATATGCTTCACAGATGTTGTTGGACAGGGAAAAACACATTTGGGACAATGTTTAGGTATATTGTGTCGGAAGGTCTCGACAGTGAGTGAACCCATGTCGACTGAAGTGTGTCAAAAAATGGTTTTGTTTCAAGGATCTTAATGATAAGGAAAAGGGGATATGTTGTGGCATTCGACGAAACTTGAGATCCAGGAATGGTATGATTAGAAGGCCCTATAATTTGTTGTGGAATAAAACTAGATTTTTAGATTGTCGACAGAATAGTGGCTGGGAGAGTACATTTATTCTGATATTTAGGAAGTATTCTTTGATGAGTTCCCAATTATTTTGTACAAGTGGTTTGCGCAAATCACCTTCCATAAGAGGAACTTCCAAGGAGGTGAACCCAATCATTGGACCACTGAACTGATCCAAAGGTTGTAAAAGATCGACAACAAGGCATCAAGAGTTGTTAAGGTGTGGATTAATAGCATTTTGGAAGGATACATCACTGATTTTTTTGTCGACACAGTCAAGTCATGTAGCGAAGTAGAAAGGAAATTATTCAAAGGACCAAGGGGAATATTTCTACTATATTTAAAACTGTGGATTAAAATTCTCACATGTGAAAAGGAAATATTGAATAAGGACTCCAACCAGTAAATATTTGGTGTTTGTTACACCAAAATATCCTCATGTTGATCCATGTGTTAACCCTATGCATCAATCCCTAAAGTTCCCTTGGCTGAATGACTTTGAATAGGAGTTTCTTTCCTTACCTTTTTTCCACTCTAAGAAGGCAGGTTCTCTTTCTCCTAAGGAAAGGTGTGTCAACGCTCTTTCCCCTCATGCTAGAAGCACCATTGGCACTCTTTCCCCTCCTGCAAGGTGCATCGACACTCTTTCCCTTCATGAAAGGTGCGTCGATGGTGTTTAGAGGAAAAAAAACAAAGCTTTGAGGCTCTTCTCGAAGGTGGATGAGGTGGAATTCAGTTCCCTAACCTATGGGGAATATCCCTTAGACCCCTCCTCCTAATCCTCAACCTAATATACCCCATTAGCCTTAAAAATCAACCCCTCTCTCCATGGTGAAGGGAGGAAGGGCTATGGTACTCTTATGCTGGTGGAATTTCTAGGTGATCCCTATCATCCTTTGGGAGGAAAGATCTCATCCTTTGGGAGACTTACCATAATCCTTTGGAGGCCTGGCTTGGATTTTTGGATGGAATATTGCAACGTTAAGGCTAGGTTGTGATGTTCTTTCTTATGTAATTCTATGTATCTCCTTGATTACATTAATATAAAATATTTCCATAAACATTGTTGTGTTGATGATGTTTAGAGATTTATTTCTTAACTGTTAGCTTATATCAATTCATGTTTAGATACCAATCTATTATTTGCTTGTTTCCATTTTCTCTACAGCGTTTTGTAGCTCAAGATATAAAGGCTCTGGATCTTGGATAAACAAAGAGAGAAGAGGATTTTCATACTTTAGGTAAGTGATCTATCTATGAACTTGCATATGTATTGATATAGGAAAGCAATATGTATTATGTACTTGATTTTTTCAAGATCCACTTGGACTAGGGAGATCTAGCTTGAGTCCGCTTGAGTAGATTTATATGGTAACAAATTTGGCAACTCCGTTGGTGATAGACATAGAATTGATTTCAGTTTGTTTTTTATTTCATATCTCTTTATTAATATTTTTTATAGCCTCTATAGACCCTCCCTCCTTTATATTTTGTCTTTGAAGAGTGTCTTGCATCCTCTTGATGCTCTTTGGATCACTATCATACCTCCTTCCCTTCTCCCATAGGAGATCTATATTTTACCTTGCTCGTTTCTCCACTGGTGCACCTAGGTTGTGTAAATAGAGAATTGATGTTCTTTGAATTAAGAGATAGTGCACCATTGGCACTCTTTCCCAGTCTTGTAAGTGTGCATTCCCCTCTCAGGTGCTTTGGTGCAGTGTAGGAAGGTGTGCCTACCCTTTGAAACTTAGAGACCAGCTCATATTTCCTTCTATTTAGGTTTTGGTTTGATGGATTGTGGTGTTTAGGCTGCATATGATATTCATACACACCCTAGACTAGCATTATCTCTATTTGGAGCTGATTTTATTGATTTTGGGATGCTTTACTAGTAAAGAGAATGACTTGGTTGTGGTAGGAAATTTCAATCCTCCACCTGTTAGTTCTTCCTTTCCATTCCTAATCACATTTCCAGACCTCTTCAAATCTATTTGGATAGTCATATTTGATATTTAAACCCTTCCTCCCCTCAATCATTGACTTTTGGTTACATTTTTGTTGTTTTGGAGCAATTCTTGACCGTTTGGAGCTATTTGGGTGCTTGTCATATTCCTTTTGATTTATGAATGAATGGAGTGTTGTAGATGTTCTCTCATTTATTGTTTGTATATTTGAAATAGTATCGATATCCAGTTTCAATTTGATATATGCATTTGAAAATCAAAGGTCTTATTTACTTTGTTTTGTGCATTGTTAAGATTTGTTGTATCTTTGATTTCATTTTCACTTTTTGGACTATTATTGCATAAACTTAGAATTAATGTGCAGAAAGTTAGAATTAGTGCACTCTAGGAAGGAATTTTATTCTTTTATTTATTGTTCATATTCATGTTTGTTTGAAGAGAAAACTCAATCATAAGAGAAAAACAAAAAAAAAAACAGGCCCCCGTGGACCCCCTATAACTCGTAAGAGAATTCATAGGTGTTTTCAAGAATTGTGATTGATGTTGGTCATTAAAGCTTCATAGTTGGATTTGACTAGAACTTGGTTTTCTTAGATCTCTGGCTCTTATCTTCTTTAATGGAAAACTCTTTCCCTACCTTAGGTAGCTTTCATTCTAGATAGCTTTCATCGAAAGAGAAATGTGCATTGTCATGTAGCTAGGATTTGCATTCTTTTTACATTTCCCATCTACACCTCATGCATCCACTTAATCACTCAAGATAAAAGTAACGATAGCTTAGGATCATTTAGTAATGATAGTTGTTGGTCCTCCCTTCATGGCCACTTTGAGCCTTCTCGGATTGACTATAGTATTACATGTGTGGTTATTCTCCAATCTCGTTATACTAAATGCACCTTTTGTGTTAGATCAAGGTCCTTCACTGCATGAGCATCGACCTCATGTTAACCCATCTCCTTCTTACTCGAATTTTCAATCAACTTCCCTTTCTTCCTCTTCACATGTTGAAAATTAGGATGTTAGTAAATGAGAGGATAAGAAGAAGATGAAAAAGGAGGCTAAGAAGAAGAGCACTAAGCAAAAGGTCCCAGTTCCAACCTCTGATCATCATGTTGGAAACTCATCAGCCACTGATCATAGTGATGAGAGTATTGATTTGCACAGAAGAACACCTCGTAAGCCTAGGTTCTCTTGTATACTTTGCAAGCATGACCATCTTCTGAAAGATTTTTATGGTTTGTCCCAGGTTTTAGAAGTTTGGTCTGAGGCTTCTGAGCACCTGATGTCATTGGCCTCTAGTCTTCATACTGATGATACCCCGTCAACCAATGAATTTTTGGTTAAGAGTCGAAAAGGAAATGTCAAACATCCTTGATTTCTATGTAAGGACATGCACCTTACCTACCTTTTTCCTCTCATGGATGAAGCTTCTAAGTTATTGGAAGATATTACCGTTCCTAGGAAATGAATTCCAACTGATTATCGTAAGTTATCCATTGACATCTCGTTGGTTGATAAAGTGGTTGATCCAAGTCCAACCTTGGTCGATCCCACTCTTCCTTTGAAGAATGAATTCAAAGTGGTCAATCCAGTTCCATCCTAGATCGATCCCACTTGTGCTTTAGAGAGTGAAGAACAGATATTTCATCACAATATTCCTTTGGAGAGTGAATTCAAAGTGTTTGAGTCGATGTCATCTCCACCCGATCCCACTCCTTCATTAGAGAATGCTAAGATTGAATTCGTCTCTTCGACATAGTCTTCTTCTTCCCCCTCTCTTCTAGTTGAGAGTGAACTGAAACCTGCTAAAGTTTTTGTAGTTAGTTCTGATTGTTCTATGCAAGAGAAAGTTTTGTCTCTTTTGACATAACCCTATCCAAGTAGTGAGGCTATTTCCTTGGACTGGAGTAACTTAACAGAATTCCATCTTCATTCGAGTGTTCCTTTCCAGATAGTTGTGCGAGTTACTGCTAAGAGTATACTTCACACTATCATTGTCGAAGGGTCTTTTGTTAGTATTCTATCCTCAAATGCTTGGAAATCCATAGGTTCTCCTCCACTTGTGCCAGCCACTGATTAGATACTGGATTTTAATCGAATACCTACGATGCCTTTAGGGATCCTTCCTCATTTTCCCATTACTATGGAAGGAAAAACTGTCTGTATTGATGTCATGGTAGTCCAAGGTCCCTTATATTTTAATCTACTCCTTGGGCATGATTATGTTTATGCCATGAAATATGTAGTGTCCACACTCTTCTGAGTGATGTATTTTCCCCATGATGGGAAGATTGTGACCGTTGATCATCTTTCCTTCGTTAAACCTGATCATTGTATGCCTCCTAGTCATCATACTTTCCTAAATGTTCCACATTTTCATGTGGTTCCTTCCCCTTATAGTTAGCTTCTTCCCATCATAGGTAAAATTAGGGGCATGGATCCATCCTACGGACATCATACTGGAGTTAAGTCACTAGCTTCTTATGTAAGGGGGAAACCCACCAACCTTTGGACATCATGTTGGCTTAGAAATGTTGATAAGCATAGTTCTCTTTCTGTGTCAATCTTGTTAAAAAATGAAACAAATGTCTGTGAGCATAGTTCCTATTCTTTGTCAAGCTCATTTAAAAATGAAACAAGTGTCTATGAGCATAGTTCCCATTCTATGTCAAGCTCGTTAAAAAATGAAATAGATTCTTGTGAGCAAACTTTCCAATTTGTGTCAAGCTCATTAAAAAATGAAATAGACACCCATGAGCATAGTTCCCATTCTGTGTCAATCTTGTTAAAAAATGAAACAGCTGCTCATGAGCATAGTTCCCATTCTTTTTCAATCTCGTTAAAAAATGAAACTGACCTCAAGCATAGTTATTTTCTGTTTCAATATTGCGTAAAAATGAAACACGTCCCCACAAGCATAGTTATTTTATGTTTCAAGCTTGTGTTAAAATGAAATTGGTCACCTTGAGCAATATTTATTCTTGGTTTCAAGATCGTTAAAAAATAAAACTGACCTTGATCATAGTTCATGTTTTTTGTCAAGCTTGCTAAAAAATGAAACGGATTCTTCAGACTTCCAGTATGTCAAGTCTCAATATTTCATCCTTCATTTCATCTACTTTTAAAGTAGGTGAAACAAAGCTTGGGGGGAATGTATACACCCTTTGTTGGATTTAGGTTACTTGACAGTTATACTGGGGGAAAGTACCAACCACTATACATCATGTTGGGAAATCACCCATCAATGGAATCCCCTTGACAATACTTTCTTTTAGTTTCGAGCTTGCTAAACCATGAAATGACCCTTTGAGAATATTTCCTACTCTATTCCAAGCTCATTTTCAATGTCCCTGACCCTCCGACCGACGAAGAGGGTGCTACCAAACCCTTAACCATCCAGGAAACTAGCCCCATGAACATGTACATACATATAGACTGAAGTAAAATGCTTGGAAGTATAAACATGCAGAGATGCATAATTGTTTAACATACAGCGGAAGAAAAACCATACATTCAAGCATTCAACATGTTCATCATAATTCATTAAACATCAAATATGATTGCAGAAGTGAAATAGACAAGAATATTTATCTTATAAAGAACTCATCCCACAACTAGCTACGTCGCTGCAACGTTCCACCCAACCATAGGCCAGCGTGCTCCTTAATCTCTCAGCAATGCTTCCACCCCTGAGATGGGCATGATTCCCTAAGGAATAAGGAACAAGCAGGCTTACACATAGCCAAAGATACACAGATCAGCCAATCCAACACAGTTGGGTTTATCAGGCCATTAAGGAGCTAGGAAAAGCTGAATGCTAAGCTTATGAACTCATTGAAGAGATAAGGACACCTACACCAGAACTAGCCTGACTTCTAGGACACCCACACATACCCAACATAGGGAAATTAGTCCCTTCTCTACTACACGGTCCCTCAGGACCTGACCTCCCTTCTAGTGCTATTCAGGGGTTGTGGAGAAGAAAGCTATCCCTCTAGCTCTGTCTGTGTGGCTCCCAAACACACTAGGTTTATCAAGCATACCCCAACCTTCATTCCCACTCCAATACAGTCCAAAGACCAACCACTGCATACATGCAGCAAAAACAAACAATTCACAACTCTGTGAGAAACAAAAGAAAACAGGATGGCAACCAAAAATGGTGAATGTAGCTCAGGCCAAGCAAAGAGATTCAGAGTTGTTCTTGGCCCTAGCATGGCCAAAACAACTCAGCAGCAACCCAAAACATAATTTCCCCAGTAGCAAACCAAAACCGTGGATTAAACCAACAACAACCAAATTCATGGATGAACCAACAGTAACCACAACGTGAATGAACCTACAACAAACCACAATTCATGGGGAGAACAACAACAAACCCAAATAGTGAATGGCTCCTTCATAGGAAAATCATGGGTGACAGTAAATGGTTTTACCCCAATAAGCCAAGATTCAGCCTCTTGTCCAGTCTTTACCTCACCATCAAATGTAGGAGGTTTAGCCTTCTTAAATTCATCCCGAGAGCGATCCCTATGGTGCCTCTTTCTTTTTCTCTTACGAGAAGAAGAGCTTGAATTCCCACTGGATTCTTCAGAGTCAGATGATCCACTAGAAGTCCTTCTTCTTCTCCTAGTACTGCTCTTACTACCTTCTAGTTTTCCTGTACCCTGTCCAGAGTCTATCTTTCTTTGCAATTCTATCAAACTCTGCAACATAGCAACATTCAACTGATGCTGCTCTTCTTGGGATTTAATCAAGCTTCTCATGGTGGCTGTGATATCTGATGGTGTCTCTTGGAATCTCCTTCCATTAGAATCTATGTCATCATTTCCAACTTGGACATTTTCTCCCATGGCATATCGTGTACGCTTGTAGGAATCCTGAGCATCATACCTATCAAGGGTTCTCATAACTGAACCACAACTTACTTTACCAAACTGCACTACCTAGAATACTGCCCTTGAGGGTGTCTATGATTCTGCAAACGTGTTAGTAACACAACTGTTAGCTGCATAGCATTGATATAAATTAGAATTACTTACCTTTTTCCTAGAAATTCATAAAATGACAATTTTTCCCAAAACACAAATTTTCTTCCCTTTCAGCCCTGAAAATCTACTGAACTTGCTGAAAAAAATCTCACTGAAAAACTGCTGAAGTTCGTTGAGAAATCCCACTTGAAAACTCAAAATTTTCCTTTGTTAAATCGGGTGTCTTCCCAACTAATCTTTTGATGTATCGGGTCGCTAGTTGACTAAGATTCCAATGTATCGAGTCGCTAGTTTACTAAGCTTCTGATGTATTGGGTCATGTCTGATCTTCATCTTTCATCCGATGCTCATCGATGGTCCAATCAATTAAATTTTTCTGACGTTTTGGGCCGATCTTCCTCTGGCTTCCAACATATCGACAGACCGATCCTCTAACTTTCTCCGATGTGTCGGCGAACCGATCATCTAAGTTTATCCAACGTGTCGGTGGACCGATCATCTAAATTTCTTCGACGTGCCGACGGACTGATCATATAAATTTATCCGACGTTTCCTGCACTTAGAAATTTTCAGAAAAAATTTGTTCTTCCTTCCACCGCTATTGGGGCACCTTCTTTCCTTTCCAGCCACTTCGTCGGCTCCAACTTCAACTTCCTTCCAATGTATCAGTGTCTTCATCATCTACCTTCCACCGTCGTTGCGACACCTTCATTCTTTTCCAGCCGAAAGTTCGACGTTCTTTACACTTCCTCCTACGGTGGCATTGAGGGTCTTTCCACTTACATGGGCCGACGTTTCAGCGGTATTCAACTAATCTGCACCAACATATTGGTGGTCTTCAGCTAAAGACTTTCAGTGATCTCAACACTTCAAAAAAATTTCAAAAAAAAATCTTTTTATCTTCTTCTTCTTGCCGCCACTATGTCGGCTATTCGATCATCTAAATTTTTTCGACGCTTCCATCTTTTTGGAAAAAATTCTCCCTTTTTTCCCTGCCGTATCGGCTGCTCAATCAACTAAATTTCTCCGATGTTTCGGCGGTCTTCAGGAGATCCCTACCGACACTTCAGCTCTGCTTCGGAGAACTCCCCTCGAAAGATAGCGAAATTTTTTTCGATTTCCTGGACTTAGAAAAATTTTCGGAAGGACATTTTTCTTCTCCTTTCTGCTGTTGTGTTAGCTCCCTTCCGGCGAGCCTCGCCGACACCTCGGCTCCATATTCATCTTTTCTCCTCCAGTGGCATCGAAATTCCTTTCGTCTAAATGTGCCGACGTTTCGGCGGTCTTCAGCTAGTGGCTTCCGACGCTTTCAACACTTAGAAAAAATTTCAAAATTTTTTCCGCCGCAGCTCCTTCATCGGCTGTGTCTCGGATTAGCCTAGCTGAGACCGTCGACTTCTCTCTGCCGAAGCAGTCAGCTCCTTCCCTCCGAAACCACCAACAAAATTCCAACTTGAAAAATTTCAATAATTTTCATTTCACGGTTCTCATCCGGCAAACTTCCGTCTAGGCTGTCCGATGCATGAGAGGAGCTTCCAGCTAAGTCCTCCGACATATTGGGTGGGCTTGAGCCTAAGCCTTCCGATGTTTTCACACTTAGGAAATTTTTGTTGAAATTTCCTGTCATTCTCATATTTTCCTGCTGGTCAAAGGGAAACCTGCCTCTATCACTGATTCTTCATGGTGGCATTCAGGCCCATCCTGCAACATGGGCTCTGATACCAATCTGTAACGTCCCTGACCCTCCGACCAGTGAAGAGGGTGCTACCAAAACCTTAACCATCTGGGAAACTAGCCCCATGAACATGTACATACATATAGACTGAAGTAAAATGCTTGGAAGTATAAACATGCAGAGATGCATAATTGTTTAACATATAGCGGAAGCAAAACCATACATTCAAGCATTCAACATGTTCATCATAATTCATTAAACATCAAATATTATTGCAGAAGTGAAATAGACAAGAATACTTATCTTATAAAGAACTTGTCCTACAACTAGCTATGTCACTGCAACGTTCCACCCAACCATAGGTCAGCGTGCTCCTTAATCTCTCAGCAATGCTACCATCCCCAAGCTGGGTAAGATCCCCCAAGGAATAAGGAACAAGCAGGCTTACACATAGCCAAGGATATACAGATCATCCAAGCCAACACAGTTGGGTTTATCAAGCCATCAAGGAGCTCGAGAAAGATGAATGCTAAGCTGGTGAGCTCATTGAAGAGATAAGGACACCTACACTAGAACTAGCCTGACTTCTAGGACACCCACACACACCCAACACAAGGAAATCAGTGTCTTCTCTACTAGACAGTCCCTCAAGCCCTGACCTCCCTTCCAGTGCTATTCAGGGGTTGTGGAGAAGAAATCTAGCCCTCTAGCTATGTCTATGTGGCTCCCAAACACACCAGGCTTATCAAGCATAGCCCAACCTTCATTCCCATTCCAATACAGTCCAAAGACCAACCACTGCATACACGTAGCAAAAAAAAACAATTCACAGCTCTGTGACAAACAAAAGAAAATAGGATGGCAAACAAAAATGGTGAACGCAGCTCAGGCCAAGCAAAGAGATTCAGGGTTGTTCTTGGCCCTAGCATGGCCAAAAAAACTCAGCAACAACCCAAAACATAATTGCCCCTGCAGCAAACCAAAACTGTGGATTAAACCAACAACAACCAAATTTGTGGATGAACCAACAGTAAACACAACGTGAATGAACCTACAGCAAACCACAATTCATGGGGAGAACAACAGCAAACCCAAATCGTGAATGGATTTTTCCTTTAGCCCCACACCACGATTAATTACAATATATACATCATATACATTTAATGCAAACGGGGTCAAAACCAGGGTGTCACATCATTAAAAAATGAAGCAGATACACTGAGCATTCTTTCAACTAATCTTCGAGCTCATTAAAAACAGTAAGATGGTGTTGATATTACTTTTCATTTTTCGTGCTCTGGTTAAAACATGAAAAGTGGTTTGATCTTACTTTATCGCTTTTTCATGCTTTGGTTCAAACATGCAAAAGGTTTTGAGCACCTTTTATATCTTCAGCGTGCTCATTAAAAACTTAGTGAAGAGGTATCCAGTGTACTTTTAATGTTTTTCGTACTCGTTAAACCTTTTTATGAAAAAAGAACCCTAATAGAGTCCTCTTTAAGCTCTTTTCGGACTCTTAAAATGTAAAAAGATCACTGAGTGAACTTGTCTTCTTCACGCTCATAAAAGGACTTGAAGAGTCGTCTTCCTGGTGATAGTTTACCCCTTTTCAGACCGGGGGGAACTACTTACGAAAAAGGTATACCCCAACCAATCATGATTGGAAGAGTTCTCCTAGGCATTATTTTATACTTTTTCGAACCTCGGGGACTAAATTTACGAAAAATTCCATTCAAGAGTCTTTTTAGTCATTTTATACACTCTAAACATGAAACAAAAAATTATTTGACTTTTGTGGGACTCATAAGATCAAATGATGAAGGACCCTTTCTGGGAATGAAACCCTCCTTTCTTAGGTTCATAAAACATATGAAAATGGACTCATCGCTTAATGAGATATAATGAGTTTTTGTTACCCTCTTTGAACTCATAAAAATGAAAAGAGGCACTCATCCTTCCTGATGGGGAAATTAAGGGAAGATTTTGTGTTTCATTGTATTTACGGCATTACATAGTTACTCTTGAACATGGCACTCATTTGCATATGCATTTCAGTACTTGGGTATTCCATTTGTCTTCGAGTCCTGCTAATTCCATGAAGTTTCTTACCTAGCTTGAGTTGTCAAAGAATACTATCGCTGTCAGTTGCATTAGGGGATTGGTATCATTCTCAAGTCAATACTTCCAAGTCATGCCATGCCCATGTTCAAGAGAGATGTTTGGTCATCTGTTCACTTTCTGCAGTCAGTTTACCTTCTGTCATGTCGGTCATCTCTGAGTCAGTTTCATACATCCCTCTACTATCTGATTCGCTCTAAACATATATGATTGTGTTTCATGTCTATGATGGGGGATTCATCATGGTCCTCCTTCAATTGGTATATTTCTATAGAATTCAACACCTCATCCAGGAATTGGACTTAGAAACCAATTAAAGTACCTTGGGCCTGCATGCCTTAATGGTAGGTTACCTCGCTTTCAACATGAGCTTATGTCATTGACACTTGATTGAAATATCCCATCGAGTGTTCAACTCCAAGTCATTTATTCACTCTCAATAGTATGTATTGAGATACCTTGGGGATCATTGACATCAATGGTGATTTCCCTCACAATTGTTAACAGTTTACATTAATGACTGGTAATCAAGTGGTCTCTACCATGTTTGACATCAAGACATTGTAATCACATGGTTGGATTCGTATCGTTGCAGGTTCGTCTTAAAGACCCTGGGTTATATGATTTTTTTACTAGGTTTCAATGGACTTATTTTTAGTCATATTACAAAGATCCACTTTGTATTGGTCATGGTTGTGTTACCATCCCATTATGGATCTATGTTTGTTTCTAGTAGCCATGATTGTGTTCAGTCGGTATTTACTACCATGGATCTGCATTGTATTGGTCGACATCAATGTTATGAGTCATATGAGATGTGAGTCAGTTGTACTACAACAACTTCTAGCCAACATCCTTTCCTTCAATTTCTTCACTTTGCAAATCTTTCAACTATCACATTCCTCTAACTTCATGCTTTGGGGGGATTTATGTTACAATGAAATATCATCATGTTGAGCCATGTGTTAACCCTATGCCTCAAACCCTAAAGTTCACTTGGCTGAATGGAATTGAATAGGAGGTTCTTTCCTTAAATTTTCCCCCCTCTAGGAAGGCAGGTTCTCTTTCCCTTCATGCTAGAAGCACCAGGGGCACTGGCGCTCTTTCCCTTCATCAAAGTTGCACCGATGGTGTTTAGAGGAAAAAAAATGAATCTTCGAGGCTCTTCTTGAATGTGGATGAGGTGGAGGACTATCCCTATCATCTAGGTGAGGTGGCATTCTAATTCTGAACCTATGGGGAAAGTACCTACCACTGGACATCATGTTGGGAAGTCACCCATCAATGGAAGTCCCATTGAGCTTACTTTCTTTTAGTTTCAAGCTTGCTAAACCATGAAGTGACCCTTTGAGCATAGTTCCTACTCTGTTCCAAGCTCGTTAAAAAATGAAGCAGATACACTAAGCATTCTTTCAACTAATCTTCAAGACTATTAAAAACAGTAAGATGGTGTTGAGCTTACTTTGCATTTTTCGTGCTCTGGTTAAAACATGAAAAGTGGTTTGATCTTACTTTATCTCTTTTTTGTGCTCTCGTTCAAACATGAAAAAAATTTTAAGCACCTTTTATACCTTCGGCGTGCTTGTTAAAAACTTAGTGAATAGGTATCGAGTGTAATTTTACTATTTTTCTTACTCGTTAAACCTTTTTACCAGAAAATAAATCTAATAGAGTCCTCTTTAAGCTCTTTTCAGACTTTTAAAATGTGAAAAGATCGCTGAGTGAACTTGTATTCTTCATGCTTGTAAAAGGACCCTAAGATTCATCTCCCTGGTGATATTTTACCCCTTTTCGGACCAGGTGGCACTACTTACGAAAAAGTTATACTCCAACCAATCATTATTGGAAGAGTTCTCCTACGCATTATTTTATACTTTTTCAGGCCTCAGGGACTAAATTTACGAAAACGTCCATTCTGGATTCTTCTTAGTCATTTTAGACTCTCTAAACATGAAACGATAAATGAGTTTACTTTCATTGAACTCGTAAAATCAAACGATGAAGGACCCTTTCTTGGAATGAACCCCTCCTTTCTCAGGTTCATAAAACATATGAGAATGGCCTCATCGCTTGATGAGATATAATGAGTGTTTGTTACCCTCTTTGAACTCGTAAAAATGAAAAGAGGAACTCATCCTTTGTAATGGGAAATTAATGGAAGAGTTTGTGTTTTTTTGTATTTATGTCAGTACATAGTTACTCTTGAACATGGCACTCATTAGCATATGCATTTCAATAATTGGGAATTCCATTTGTCTTCAAGTCCTGCTGATTCCATGACTTTTCTTACCTTGCTTGAGTTGTCCAAGAATACTCTCGCTGTCAGTTTCAGTAGGGGATTAGTATCATTCTTGAGTCAATACTGCCAAGTCATGCCATGACCATGTTCAAGAGAGAAGTTTGGTCATCTGTTCATTGTCTATAGTTATTTTACCTTCTATCATGTTGATCATATCTCAGTCAGTTTTGTACGTCACTATGTTGTTTGATTCTCTCTAAACATCTATGCTCGTGTTTCGTGTCGATGATGAGGGATTCATCATGGACCTCCTTCGATAGGTCTATTCATGTTGACTTCAACACCTCATACAGGAATTGGACTTAGAAACCAAGTCAAGTACCTTGGGCCTTCATGCCTTAATGGCAGGTTATCTCGCTTTCAACATGAGCTTACATCAATGACTCTTGATTGAAAGATCCCATCGATTGTTCAACTCCAAGTACTTTATTCACACTCGATGGTATGTACTGAGATACCTTGGGGATCATTAACATCAATGGTGATTTCCCTCACATTTGTTAATAGTTTAAACTAATTACTGGTAATCAATTGGTGTCTACCATGTTCAATGCTAAGACATTGTAATCACATGGTTAGATTCGTATCGTTGTGGGTTCGGCTTGAAAACCTTGGTTTATCTGATATTTTTCCGAGGTTGCGATGGATTTTTTTTTAGTCATATTACATGGATCCACTGTGTATTGGTCGTGGTTGTGTTATCATCGGATCATGGATCTAAATTTGTGTCTAGTAACCATGATTGTGTTCAGTCGGTCTTTACTACCATGGATCTGCATTGTATTGGTCGGCAGCTATGTTATGATTCATATGATATTTGAGTCAGTTGTACTATAGCAGCTTCCATCCAACATCCTTGCCTTCGATTTCTTCACTTCACAAAGCATTCAACTATCACATTCCTCTAACTTCATGCTTTGGGGGGGATTCTGTTACGAAAAAATATCATCATGTTGAGCCATGTGTTAACCCTATTCCTCAATCCCTAAATTTCCCTTGGTTGAATGGCATTTAATAGGAGGTTCTTTCCTTACCTATTTTCCCATCTAAGAAGGCAGGTGCTTTTTCTCCTAAGGTGCATCAGTGCTCTTTCCCTTTATGCTAGAAGCACCAGTGGCACTCTTTCCCCTCCTTCAAGGTGCACTAACACTTTTTCCCTTCATGAAAGGTTCGTTGAGGTGTTTAGAGGACAAAAAATGAAGCTTTGAGGCTCTTCTCGAAGGTGGATGAGGTGGAGGACTATCCATATAATCTAGGTGAGGTGGAATTCAGTTCCCTAACTAATGGGGAAAGTAACAACCACTGGATATCCTATTGGGAAATCACCCATCAATGGAAGTCCTTTTCAGCATACTTTCTTTTAGTTTCGAGCTCGCTAAACCATGAAATGACCCTTTGAGCATAGTTCTTGCTCTGTTCCAAGATCGTTAAAAAATGAAGTAGATACCTTGAGCATTCTTTCAACTTATATTCGATCTCGTTAAAAAAAAATAACATGGTGTTGAGCTTAATTTTCATTTTCCTTGCTCTGGTTAAAACATGAAAATTGGTTTGAGCTTACTTTATCGCTTTTTCATGCTCTGGTTCTGTTGTACAGGATTACACACTTAATAACCATAGGTCTGGGGTTACCAACACACTCAATCAACTTGCAGACAATTGAATCTAGAGTGCAGTAAAAGAAATAGGAGGATGAGAAAAACTTACTCGATTAACGAAGGTCGATCCTTGCTTGTCCTCTTCCGTTCTGCTTCACCTCCAAAGTCTTCAAGGTTGCTCCTCTTTCACCTGTCAAGAGTCAATCTTCCAGATACAAGATGATTCATATATATATAAGCAGGTTAGATAAATCATATATAAAATGCAGAAACATAAACGTTTATCAAACCAAGATACATGAAACACATATGGAAGAAGGATTCTCTTTATTATCAACAATGGAAAGAGTTCAGATTACAACCAAACGCCTGAGACAAGGACTCCTTTGCAACCAAAGGATTCTGAGTTCCACTGCTCCAAATACTTCTGTATAAAATCCACCAGCATGATTTTGCTCTCTAAGTCTATATATCCAACACCCTCCCCAAGGCCTGTATTTATATGGATGAAATAAGGCGGTTTCGAAGGTTGAGGAGGTTGAGACAGTTAAGTAGATTAAGGTAAATGGCTTCACTAATCTCAAGTAATCGTGTGTTTTATTTTTAAATGTCAAAGATAGGCATCCGCGGGTATCAAGAAGGACAACTCACGTATGATCCGCGACTTTCTATAAGAGCAACCCGCGGATACATCCATCCGCGACTTGCAAACACCAACACTCGCGGATGATCCGCGAGTTGCATAGGGATAGAGTCACGGATATGTCTTGACATATCTAAAAAGGAAAAGTAAACCATTGGATGGATAATGAATGTCATTTACAAGAAGCTCATCTATAGTGTTTTGGCAAAACCTCAATCCATAGATGTCCTTTTGTGTGCCAACATGAGGGATGTCGGCACTCGGATGGAGAGGTGCCATTTAGGTGGATAACAGATGCCCCCTAATGTGTGAGGTCAGAGGGAAGCGATGGTCGAAATACATTATAATCAACATCTTTGGAGAACTTATAAATCCAATGGAGCAGAGAGAGTACCTGAAACAAATACATAGTAATGTCAGATACAAAGTTACATCTGAGGATGCTATGTTCAATTTACTGGAACACTAGCTCCTTTACAATATTTGAGTACATCATATGATACGGGTATAAACCATGTATATTACAAAGGTGGATCGAAGCCACAATATACAAAAATGATGAGTCTTCAAAGATCTGGAAGCTGTGTAAAAGAATGGAACATAATCTTGCGCAATTTAGTCCATGAGTGAGGAACTAAGGTCTTCATAAAGGATCCCAAAGAACCAGTACAATCCAAGCCATGTGAATAAGGGTAAGCTGAAATCGAACATGGAAAGGATTCAACAGTTTTTCAATCAATAGATGATAATCAACAACTGAAGCAAAGGAATTCACCAATGATGAAAGTGAATCCTGAGGTACTATCGTCAAAACTCTAGGTCGTCGTCATCAGGAAGTGCTGAAATGGAACCATGATGTGATACTGAAGGCAATAGATCCTCCAACGAATCACAAGAGTGACTAGGAACTGGGCAAAAAGAAGGAAGACACAAATAGATAACAGATATAACAATGATGGGATCAGGCTATAGATTAGACACTGGGAAGAGTCCTTGAACAGTGAGCACAACATAGAGATGACCCAAGGCAGCGTATAACTGATAGATAGAAAAACGAGACCTATCTGTGATGTAGGAGACATGATCAGATCCCCCAGGTATAATGGACAAGAGGAGGAGTAAGAAACTCAAAGTGATAGCTGAACACAAGTGGACACCGAAACATGGATATCGGAAAACAAAGAGTGCTATGTTCAAGGATGACATGCTGCCATTACTGAAAACAAGAGAAAACTTCTTCCTTACCTTCCCTGTTAAATTTTAACGAGTCCAGGAAAGTCAACTCGGTTCCCTCTTCATTTTTTAACAAGCTTGAAGAAATGGGAAAATAATGCTTGATAGTGTCACTGATTCATGGATTTAATGAGCCCGAACTAGTACATGCTCAGTTGGTGTTTTCACATTTAGAGAGTCTGAAAATTCCAAAGAAGACTTTAGGGGGGTCCTTTTTCGTCCAATTTCATCTCCTCAGGCCGAAAAAGTATAAAACAAACCACAAAACTATCTTAACTTCCGAAGAAGAAAAGGTGAACCTTTTTCGTACTTAGTCAGGAAGGTCCCCAAAAGGTTAAATTACCACCTACCCAACGCTCCTTCCAGAACAGCATAAAATAGCTTGAGTTTTACGAGTGTGAAGGAAAGCAAGATCACTCGGAAAGATCCATTTGGTTACGAGAAATGGGGCTTACAACAATAAACTCGTTGCTTTGTTCTTAAGTGTTTAACGAGCATGACAAACACACAAAGTACACTCGGAATCTTTTTCATGTTTGGGTCCAGAGCACGAAAAAGAGAAAACTAAGCTCAAACCGGGTGTTCCTTTTCCGTAAATTTAGTCCCTCGGGTCTGGAAAAGTGATAAACCTATGCCTGAGAATACTCTTCTCAATTCAAAAGAAAAGAGAGTGATCCTTTCTCGTATTATTCTGCATGGTCCGAGAAAGAGATAACCTACCACCATTGTAGATGCCCATTCACATATTCTTAACGAGCTTGAACGGACGAGATAACTCGGCAGTCAAGTCTATTTTGAAGGAGTCAGACCTGGGCCTAAAGAAACTCCATAAGGGCGTGGAGTCCTATAAAGGGATAGCTTGTAAAAAGAGATTCAAAAGAGGCTCTATTTAGCATGAAAAAATAGCTAAAAGGAAACCCCTGAACTTGAAACAGTGACGGCATGAGTACCAAAGAATGACAAAGGCATATAAGAAGGATACTCATAAAAAAAAGGGTCCTAGCCACGGAAGAACAATGGTAAAGACAAGGGACTAATGGTTTAGAATACCATAGTCCGTGGCAAAATGTTGAATACTAAGGTTAATGTGGAGTGAAAAGATGCCAACATGTATTGGAAATAACAAAACCACCCTATTGGAGCAACAACACTTTGTAAAAAGTGATAAACCTGTTCCAAGGCACAAAAATTATGGTATTAGTTGATTGACATTTCAAACTATAGAAAAAGACCCACTTTATGAAATATAATTTCTATAAATAGGTTGAAAATTAAAACAAATCTCACCATTTGAACTTTTGAGCCATAAAAAGCAAATTTACCCTCTACCTTTGATCGATCATTGTGGACAATTGGACCGTCGAAATCAGAATCCGTCGGCTTCAGGTAACCCTACACCCTAAGATCGTCAAATTGATCCAAACAAATGTTAAGTTTAAGTGTGAATTCAATATTTAACAGCATCCTAAACTATAGCAATGCACATCCGCGGGTTGCTAATAGGGAAACTCGCGGATACGCGTTATATCCGCGGGTTGCTTAACAAGAGAGCCGCAGATGATCTGCGACCTGTCTAAAGAAACAGTCGCGGATACTGCGTGGAGGAAAAACGCTTCAAAATATGCAAAAGTTTTTGAATTTTGATATGAAAATACTGAATTACATTGCTCGTATTTTCCAAGTAAACATGGTTCTGGAATGGAGGGAAAGGGAGCACGAAATAATGGACCAAATGGCGCTCCAAAGTGTGCCCACCATACATGCATTGAGGACCAGTGGGCTACTGAAATTCTTTTGTGCATCACCCATGCGGGCCAATGTCCACATACTTGAGTTCATGGTCAATTATTGGGATCATGATATGGGGATGTTCAATCTACAAGGTGAAACCTTAGAGCTTACCGAGGAAGACATATATTTCATTACCGGGTTGTCACGACGGGGAGCACCGGTGAACCTGGAGGGCACTGGCAAGGGTGGTGACCCCTTAAGTGTCCAAAACTATGTGGACATATTCTATACACCAGGTACTCAGAGAAGGGGAACTAGCATTCCAATTGCAGATATCTAAGATTTTACTCTCCAGGTATTAGCTAGTACCATTGTGAGATTTGCAGGATCAACATCATTACATTTGGCCACCAGGAATCAAATGAGGGTGGCAGTTGACTGTTTTAGAAGTGCTCTCTATGATTGGTGCTCGGGAGTTGCCTCCATCATGAGGAAACAACTATCCAATTGCAAGAGAGGAAGACGCAAGAATTTTGGCTGTGCAAGCATACTAGTGGCGTTCTTCTTCTTCGAGAGTACTAGCAATGAGCCCAGCCATACCGCTACCGATCAGATCTCCACGTCAGCCAAGGCTGAACAGGTGGGGAGACATCTTCCTCTGTCAAGGAGGAGGGGACATAGTGCACAGCGTATATGATTATGACTTTTACACATGGTGGGAACGACAGTTACCGGCATTGGAGCAGTTTTCATATGCCGGAATGGACTTTCGAGGTGACCCTGACCTTGTCCTCCCTCCAGGAGGAGCGTGGGGCAACATGGGTAAGTAATTTTTTAATTTTTATCATTTTCAAATTTTTATGAATTTTTCAAATGATAGATATATACATATGTACAAGTCTTAACCCTATTCATGTGTCAAAATGAAGATATTGGACCAGTCCGCCCTGAAGGGCACCCCTGCATGTTTGTTCATCCTATAGTGGGCGAGGAGCTAGTATTGATCAGGGTACTAGAGGGAAAGCTGGCCAGGCTGACCCAATGAGTACCGACCATACGGATAGAGCATATACCTACAGCCATGTAGGAGTTTGTTGTGGGGATTCCACCGGTTTCGCTGCGTCTTTTCAGACGAGTGGCTAGAGTAGTGCTTGTATATAGAGATGTGGTGGAGGCTGCCAAAGCTGAGGAGGCTGAGGAATCCCAGTGGCCAG